>CAAKHD010000197.1:120628-163129 GCA_901007705.1 Fistularia tabacaria | reverse complement strand
GCTATCCTGGACAATCCTTCCCACCCCCTGCACCACGAGCTGTGGCTGATGAGCAGCTGGTTCAGCCAGCGGCTTCATCCCACCCCGGTGCAGAACTGAATGCTTCAGGCGCTCCTTTGTGCCCACGGCCATCAGACTGTAGAACAGCAGTCTGGACGGGACACAACTCTGACTGCCTGGGGGGCATCTGTGCTACCGCCACCACCCCATCACTCCCTCACCCACTCACACGTGTGCTGCCCACAACTGCCACGGGTCACTTTAGTTCTTCAATCTATTTATTTCTACTCATGTTTTTTGTGCTATCTATGTGTAAATGTGTATGTATTGTGGATATGTGTGTATATATATTTATGCAGGAATGTGTGTAAAAATGTATGTGTACGTGTGTGTGGAATGTATGGTGACTTATGTGCATCTGTGTTTGCACTGTCATATGTGTGTATTTATCTTTTCTTTTTTTTGTTTGTTTTCTTTTCCCTCTAATGTTGTTGCTGCAACACCCGAATTTCCCCTATGGGGATCGATAAAGTATTATCTTATCTTATCTTATCTTATCTTATCTTATCTTATCTTATCTTATCTTATCTTATCTTATCTTATCTTATCTTATCTTATCTTATCTTATCTTATCTTATCTTCTCTCTTATCTTAACTGAAAGGTTTTAAGACTGAAATCCTACATTCTGTTATTTCGTATTTTAGCTCGTACTCCTTTGTGACACGTATTTTTTGTTTGTTTTTAGTTTTAGTAAACACATTTTCATAAGGTAAGTGTGAGTTAATGCAGTTGAAATTGATACAGAAGATAATGATTCACAGATGTCCCATCCCTTTACTGTAGAAACTGGAAAAAAAAAACGTAGATAAAGCATTTGGGCACCACAATGGTTAGTGCTTCCACCTAACAGCAAGAAGGACCCTGGTTTGATTCCCGCAGGGGGGCTTTTTGTGTAGAGTTTGCATCCTTGTGTCTGCATGTTTTCTGGTTTCCCTCAACAGTTCAACAACAAGCAGAAGGTTATTTTGAAAAATTGGAAACCCGAATGTAACGTGAATGTAAGAGTAAATGGTTGTTTGTATGTGAGGCCTTGTAATCCACAGACGACTTGTCCGGGGTGAACAACCCCCCCAGCCAATGACAGCTGGGATAGTTTGAAGCATGCCCGTGTTACCATTTGTTCAAATGTCATCACACCAACATACTTCTTCTATGATGATAAGAATTTCAACTGACTCTAGTATTGGCGTCACTGAAGCTAATCCTGATGGATCAACTGAGTGTAGCCTCAGTGAATGGATCCATACCAAGTCCCTTTTTTTTTTTTTTTTTTTTACTTTTTGTTATGACGTCATCAAACTGTTTTTTTTCTAATAAACAACCAGAATTGAAATATATTTCCTTGAAGATGTGATCTAACACACTGTGCCACCACCCAGTGCTCTACTCAGAGTCCCGCCAAGGACACACAGTAATGTTGGATAGAAGCTGGAGTCCCCGGATCAACAGTGCGCTGCATTCATATGATTGGAGAACTGTTAGATCAGCAGGATAGTGCTGGATGGGAAAGTGACACAGTGGCTCTTGATTCACTGTCATTGCTATTATTGACACACTCATCAACCAGACATTTATTAATCAGCTGCTCTTTAACCAAAAAACAAAGGCCAGTTATCCTGATTAGAAAAACCTGGGCTTCCGGCCGAAGGGAAATTCATAGGCGGACTGTCAACTTGAAACTTCATTCAATGTTAAATGAAAGTGTAATTCAGGTCAAGGAAACGTCCCCTTAAAGGCTTTAAAAACCCCATCGGCGGAGCAAAAGCACAGGACTAACTGATCATTGGGCCAACATTTTTGATTTCATGATCGGGTGTGTTTATTTCCCTCGATTACATTTGTCGCATCAGGTGGAGACATTTTTGATGTGAGATATTGTATTTTTGATCCATATACTACATAATTCACCTGAGACACACCCTAATGTAACGGCTGAACTTCAATAGACTTTAATTTCATTTCATAATACGAGGCAACACTGTTTTTCCTCCCCGAAGATTTGGTGTGAAGTCGTTCTCCAAAATACAAGCGTTATCAAAGCAACACATCAAAAACAGCGACACAAACTAAGACAAGTGTGGACTTGGAGAGCACATTTTGAGACAATTTTCCGAGGGAAATGGCACCACTGGCAGTTGGTGGCTGGAGCTGGAAAGATAACAGGGCTCAATGGCTCCCTAACTGGATGTAATGGTACAGATGAGAGTGAAAACAGCAATTAAATTCTATGGGAGTTGCAGGCAGGTACTGCCAGGGGAAAAAGCTGAATTTAGGGCCTTCACACAATATTCCTTCTGATTTTTAACGCAAAAAAAAAAAGAAACAATGCCACCAATTACTCCGATAAAAGAGATCATTTTGAGTCATTTGGTTTGCGTTTGCAAGAGTTTTTAGGAATTTTAACTGTTGTGAAATATTATTATCTGATATATATATACAGATATATCCTTGCGCACCTAGCTGGACAGCAGCTTTGTTTGGGTGTTGATATTTAGTGGAATATACCAATGATTTGATTTAGATACTTTCAACAGCTGATGCTCAGAGTGTGTCATTATCCAGCCCAAATCTATTGTCTTTCAAGTGAGCACAAAGTGACTTCAGTCCCATCATTTCACACTAAGAAGTCATATCTGCCTCCTCTCTTTTAAAAGCTAAAGTGCCTCTGAAATGTCCTTGCTTTCAATGTATTATTTTTAATGATACAAATATATTTGCCAGTCATAATGTTTTCTTTTGCTGACCACTGTCTTAGTTTGCTGTCACCCGTAACACAAATAAAGCGGCAAAATTTATGAGAATTTGTTGCAGTTGAAATATTGCTACTGGAGAAATCTCAGTACTCTAAATCCCCCACTGACAAATACTGTCATTCTCTCAGTTAAGAATTATGATGTTGGCAGTTTTTTACTCACTTTATTGTTTCACCGCCTTACTTTTTGGGTCCAGATATAAAATGCTTATTTGAAATGGAAAATGATTATCAAAAAAGATCTGTATGTGTGGAGACCGCCCCTGTGTCAACGTTCATACAGGTCAGTTTAAAAGCAGCAAAATTAATGGATAGATAGAACAACAGAACAAATCAAATTAATGAGTGGAGCTTCCCGGCAGTGATGGTTTTGGGGTCTGTATAAGGAATTAATGATCAGAATTCTATAAAAATCAAAGTTATTCCAATGTACATCTGCTCTGCTTTTTAGCTGTAGTAATAAATTCATGTTCTATATTTTCCCATTTATTTAAGTCTTCAAAGGTTGTCAGTCATCCAGGAAATTTTGCTTGCTTGTCGAAGCAACTGGAACTTTTTTTTTTTTTTCTCGAACACGTTTCACTCATTAACTGGCATGCTTCAGAGAAGGAAATTAAACAACTCAATTTGCCATGAAAAGGCTCAAGTGAGGAGGTATAAATATGGTTATTAGCATAGCAGATAAGAGTTAAGTCATCCCAAGTGATTCGGTATAAATTGTCGAAAACGTGTCAACTTGTAGAGATGCAGATACTTGCTTAGTGTGATATTTGTCAAAATGTTTCTTAATATATGAGTGATATGTTATTCCCAGTGGTAAGTTTATGGTTACAGTTTATGTCCTAGCTACTTTTTTTGAAACTGCAAAAAAATGAAATCCTTCCAAACCAAAGTGTCCCATAAGGAGGAAATGGAATATTTGATCAATCAGTTCCTGACCTTCCCACCACTGTTTTTAAGCCATTGTAAACCCAGGATAGCCCTCAGAATTCCACAACTGTATTACTCTGCTTCATATTCAAGAACATCAGCTCCTTTCATTGCCTCTTTGTTCTTCATTCGGATACTGACTGACGAGCAAGAGCCAAAACACGGCCTTGTAAATGCCTCACTGTAATCTCTGTCTTCGACTCTGTCGTGGCTCTCAAGGCTTTCCTCTTTCTCATCACCATCTACTGCCTGACCCGTGGTGACAAAGTGACATATAGAAAGAAAAATAAGGGGGAAAAAAAACTCACAAAAACAGCCAAAATAATCAATAAAGGACTGAGAACTAGTCGCAGGTTCAGCCAAGTGTTTGCACAACGGATGCTGCAGCATGACCAACTCTGTGTTTCTATTTAACTCTGTGTCACTGTGTTTGTGGTTGGGTGGCTGCTAGCAGTTATCTTGCCCTGTAAAACGAAATGTTGTTTGTAAGCTAGGATTTAAACCGATTTGTTCAGAAGAAGCCTATTTATCAACTGAGCTACCAGTTTAAACATGTATACTGTGTAAATACATACGTAAAATCTTCCCCAACAGTAGTGAAGATGTGAACAAAGGTTTGAAATAAAAAATCTGCACACCAAGAGTGCCCCGAAAATGAAGACAATTTATCTTACATAGAGAACAAAAAAAATTGTTTATCCCATGACGTTTTGAACAAAGATGTTCTTCCTCAGCTGCTTATCAAAATATGTTCAACAAACATATTCTTATGGCGCCGTGTTAAAGGGAAAGATCATGCGATTTATTCCCTCCTTTTGTTTTTGTTTTTTCGATGCTTGCGTCTCCTACTTTCAACTTTAGCATTGTTTTTAACTTGTTTTGAGAACAGGCCCAAAGATAAGGCACTGTTAACAATATGTATAGATATGGAACTTACGATGCACGATACGCAGGGGAGGAAGACTTTCACAAAGAGTAAACAGAGTAACCTAACATTGCAAGGACGACCCTACATAGAAAAAAAAGCATCCCTATCAACAAGGTCTATATCTAAATAAATGACGTGTGTGGCGGAACATGAAATCACACGCTTAATGTTTTACTTTTTCCCCGTGTGAGGATGGTAGAAGATGTTGGTTTGGTACGAGAAGTGGCATTGTTGACATCGTCCACAGGGATAATTGCCATGGGGGGGGTGGGGGGGGGGTTAGCACTCAGAGAATGAGGGGGTGCTGCTGGGGGGAGATCAGACTTTACAAGCATGTTCCACAGATCAGGAGGGTCTTTTTAAGACGACCCTCGGGAGGATGTGAGAAGCAGTCCTTCAGTGAGGGATCAGAGGTAATGATGTTCCAGCGTTTTTTAATAATACTTTCGATGGCTTTTGATATCGGTGAGCATTAGTTGGCACACGTTGTTCCCCATAAAAAGAAAAAAAAATCTGTTCCATATGTAAAATAAATTAGCGTCACTTTTGGAGCGCTCTTTGTGTGCGGATTTTTTCATTTAAAAACTGTTATTTAGTTGATACTTTTGATCCAGCACCAATCCCTAACTGGATAGCGGATGTGTGTGTGTTTTTTTTTCTTTTTCAAACTCTTAAGATTTGAACAAAGACGGGACCAAGAAACAGTCGGTGAGAAGGGACATGTCGTAAGAAAAGCATTTATTGATTTCGTTGTTTACCTCTAGGATTTGAATTATCCAGTGAAACTGACAATTAATACGTTCTTATTTCAATTCGTGGGGTGATTTCATCGTTCAAAAAGGTACAATAAATATGTATCGGTTGTTGTTGTGCCTCAAATATAGACTCTTAACAGAAAACGTATTTCTATTTTTCAGAAAATAAAGTTATTGAATGAAGTGTCTGCTGTTTGATCTTGCCGATCAGGAACAGCCTTTGTGGTGTTGTTCTGCCGCTGTTAAAACTAGCTGTTTAATAATCTTTTCTAATCTTAGTATCATTGTGTTTTGATGTCCATGCTCCACAGGTAGAATGCAAAAAGGCCCAGCCTAAGGAGGTCATGTATCCACCCGGTACACGAGGTCGGGCCCGGGGCCTACCCTACACAATGGACGCCTTCATGCTGGGCATGGGCATGCTAAGTAAGTCAACAACATGATAGATATTCGTACCTTTCAATTTAGAAGTACACTGAGGAGCAAATTATCTGAAGAATAGCTGTCCAAAGAGTTGCGCAATCATCACTGCAGTGGTTTACCATTTCTTTGACCTTAAAAGTTGTTTTTTTTACGATCATCCATACGGAAAGAGTTACTCATTCTATTGTTGTAAATGTCGCCGTCAGTTTTCTTTTATATATACAGTATATCATTTAAGAATAAAAATGTCCCTAGCTGTTTACTAGACCCGGTACATAAAGGAGAATCTCTCATTATTTCATTCATCTTTTAAACAAGGGAGCAGAGAAGAAAAAAAACAAACAAAAAGTATTTTTACAGGAATTCCCTGTGTTTGCTTTGACTTTAGCATGTGCAAATAACCATGCTGCTCAAAAATTAGACCTTAAAAATCGGTACAAATCACTTAATAACCTGCCTGTGGACTAAAGGGATAGTGGTGACATGCTGTAAAGAAGTAAATTAAAAGCAATGAGACTGTGGCACAGGAGTCAATAACAGCTGACAATTCCAAATGCTAGCATTGTAGGAAGCTGTGGTTTCTATTCTATTATGATTCAAACAACTCTTAAATAGTCATGAGACAAATAATGTCTCTGGCTTTCAGGATAAGGATTATTACGCAGTTTATATTTACTTCATCTCACTTATTTCTCGAGCTATTGCAAAATAATATGTACCAAAATCAACAGTAATCTCAACTGTTTCCAAATGCGATATTTGCTGCGATCTGTGGTCTCAGCCGTCCAGCTGCTGCTCTAAACACACCTGCTTAACTCGTCTGGTAATGTGCCACGGAATTATGTAGCCTGACTGGTTTAATCATAGCAGAGTCAGACACCTTCCCTAAGACGGAAGAAATGAATAAAGAAAAAGTCACCCGAGCTCTCGCCGCAGATAGCTATTTCTCTCAGTTGTGAATATGGGTTGAATTTAGGAGTGGGCTTTTCCGAACCGTATTTCATCCTTTTCAAATATTACAAATTGAAAAAAGACAACACCTATAATATTAATAGCGATGGAAGCAGTTTATTTTCATAAAAGGGTCGATGAAACCACAGTGTTTTTCTTTTTCCATCTCTGTATTCAGTTCCAATAAAGTTTTTTCAAAAGAGTTATCAATCACTGTTTGAACCACAATGATCACCAAACATGATAATGAAATAATAATTAAAATGTATTTTCCTTCTGAAAATGAAAAAAAAACAACCTAAGCTGACTGATACTGAAATGAAAAAATGCTCCTAAATTGGAAAAAGAATTGTCAGTGAAAGTGAAACTGCTTTCAGTATTTAACATAATTCATTAAAAATTTAAAAGATGACTCAATATATTTGCTAAATAGCTTTTTATGCTCTGGAAATGCATTGAACCTCTTGAATATTAAAGATATTGAAGCTGGAGTTTGAACAATAATCATGATCACGATTTAAGTCATCCAGTGAATTAAACTGCTGTCCAAGAAACCTTGTTTGCTGTTACTTTGGTCATTTGTCACAAAGGTATGATTCTTGCAAAGATTTTCTCTGACCATTTGTATCCTAATATTAAATTGCAGTATTTACTCAGCTTGCAATGGACCTCAATATCGGCAGTAACGATAACAAAGCAACTTGTTAACAAGTGCCATCCTCAGGTTTTCCCTTGGCCAGTTGAAATGAAAAAAAAACAGCTGCGGCCGAGCCAACTTACTGAGAGACTTAAGTTGCTTTTCGTGGTTGTTTTTCTCGGGTCGAATGCCATTAATTGATATCGGTCAACAATCTCGTGCTCTTGTGCCATTGAATTCCACCGATGCGTCAATGGAGAAGAAATAACAGTGAGCTCCGCCATTTAGAAAAGGGTAGTTGAGATTTAAGCTGGTTACAGCACAATATAGTTGGTACTTAAGAAGTTCATATCCGTTTGCAATGGCCTCTGTTTCACAGCTTCTGTCGATGAAGCTTATGATTAAATGTATACTTTTTTTGAAGTTCCACCTTTTCCAATGTACATTGTACATATGTAGAGAGAAATCATGACAGCTTGGCTTCTGACTATCAGTTATTTACCACACTGGGCATTCACAAAAGGTATTGAGTTTATTATCCATTTAATTTCTAAATTTATCCTTTTACTGTTGTTGTTTCTGTCCTTTTTAATGTCTCTGTTAATATTTCTTGTTATTGTTATCGTTTTTCTGATCGTTTAATGTCTTTTGAAACCTGTCCTCTGCCGTGTGCTGCTGCGACGGACGAATTTCTCCAATGGGGATCAATAAAGCGTTATCTTACTTATCCCAAGATTTAAGTTCTCTTAACTACATTTTGTCTTTCCTGCGCAGGTTATCCTAACATTGTAGCTACATATGGCAGAGGATACACTGGTTTTGCACCGAGCTATAGTTACCAGTTCCCTGGTGAGTCTTGTCTTCTTTCTCACTCGTGCATGTTACGTCTCAGCAACCTTCTTCGGGAGAAACGTGTAATGCTGTCACATCAATCCAACCTGATCAGCTCTACTTAGATGGCAAATTCCCTTCCTGGCAATCCAGGCGCAGCAGTTTAATCTCAGTGAAATGCAATCCCCCATTTTCCTACAAATTAGAATTGATAAGGTGACACTAAGCCATTATTTTCCTATTCTCCTACCACTAAAGACCTTTAGAATGGGAAATGCCAGAAACATATGGCAAGCCAGTCATCAGAATTCCATATTTGAAACCTAAGTAGGAGGTGGGATGGTGTGCCAGGTCCCTGCCACGTATTAATGCGGAAAGAACTGCTGCATTCAGATATGCTTTGCAAATGTCACAATTTTACCATGTAATTGTTTTTACCAGGGTTTTCTTCCTCCATTTCTAATACATTTTAATGCTGTTATTATTAATACTTTGTCAGTCTGGCAAACTGCTTTAACTATAATGAACATAAAAGAATCCTTTCTGCAAAGGATTGTTATGCTCACACATTTGCATTGTTTGGTCAGGCTTTGGTGTATGTATAAATTGTTTAATTTTAAAGTTATTACATGAAAGACCCATATTTTTCTTTTTCGATGACCAGTTTGTACCAGAAATTTGCATCACTACAGCAACCTTAGCACCCCCAAAACGTAAAAGAATAAATCTGCTTTTTTTTTAAGTCGTTTTTTTTGTTTGTTTTTTTTAAACAAGGACAGTGTGCAGAACACATTAATCTAAAAAAAAAAAAACGATGCTCTACACCAGAGTTAGCTACAAACTAGTTTACACCTGTAGTCCTTGGGCAGGTGAAGAATCCTTTCCAAAAATATGCTACGTACAAACAATAAACGATTAAGGATTATTAAATTTATTAACATGACCTATAGGTTTCTAACTTAAAAAGTCCATGAATAGCCAAAAACATCATAACAAGTTCACACAGTTACTTCATTGTTAACAGTATCTGATAAAACTGTACAATAATCCACAAGACACAAAACCATACCATAATCAATATCAATCGCAATATTAACCTTACACATCTAGAGAAGTTCAGTGCTGACACACCTGTCTGCTCAGGAGCCTCTGTTTGAGTCCATGGGAGGAAGCATGATGGTCGGAGAGTGTTTTTAGTCTGGAGCAGCTGTGTATGAAAACGCTGATTGTCCAAACACAGTGCCTTTAAGTGGAACGGTCAGATCACGAATTCACCAATTTCCCCTACGGGGATCGATCGAGTATGGTCTTATCAGAACCAGCAGAGGATCGAGATGTTCTACTCATCGGGAATTCGATAAAGAAGCCGCATGTCTGAGTATAAGATCGTCTTATCAAAGTTTAACATTTTGTGCTTATTTAATATATTCCAATGATGATAATTTAAAGATTTTTTTTTTTTTGTCAAAGAGCTTGCTTGAAAAGTGTTTCAGTGGACTTTTTTAATGTCTCTCCAGCCCGTGACCAGCAGATTATGCAATAATGTAAACGTGAGAAGATCATGGCTTGAAGAAAGGCTTTTGATGCATGCAGATCCGGTGAATTCCAAATATGTCTAAAATTTACAACGATAAATTACTCCACTCTGTGTCTTCGTGACCCAAATATATTGTATTAACCACATCGCTATCTCCCACATACAATAATTAGTTTTCCGCAGATATTGCATAACAGGGCCATCATATCAACCCACATTTTGGAGCCTTTTTTTTTTTTATTTTTCTGTAAAACCACACAAAGCTATGCCATTGCCACCTCACTGTATAAACGTATGCAGTGTTGTGCTTCCGCACGACAGATCTGTGATGTGTGAACACAACAATGAGTCTTTTGAATGAGCCACTCCACCGTTCCATCTGTCCCTTTTGTACAGACATTGATATGGCACTGTGCCTACCTCTTGTGCCTGATCTGAGGCGTACCCATCCTTTGCCATATCTACCTCCATGAGCTTTTATACCGACAGTGAAGCACAAAAGCAGCATAATATTGAAAACGAGGTGTAAAGAGGGACTTGCGCTGGCAGTCTCAGGGTGTCTCAGACCCAGATAAGACATTTGATATAGCTTTACAGAGAGAAATAACAGGTCATAAGTGTTTTCGAGATTTTGTGAGACGAAGAGGTTGTTTCTTTAAGAATAAAGAAAAACTGCAGGGACTTAGAGGTTATGGTTTGTTTTTCATGAAGTTTCCTGAAACACACTGCATTGGAATTTTTCAGGAAAGCTCTGTTTTTGTCACCTGGAACCTTGGATGACATGACGAAGGACCGTTGCCTAAAGGTTCACTTCCTCAAACTCTGTGTTCTGTGGCCAAACTTACCATTATCAGTTGAATTTGACTTTACTACAGAAAAGACCCCAGCACAGACACATGACAATACTAATGCACCATTTTGGAAGTTGGCATGGTCACTCTTTTCAACAGTAGCCCCTGGAAAATATTAACATTTGCAAAGATTCAGCAGTATCTCCCTTTTTTGGCTGCATTACATACAAAATTAGATTGTTGTGTCCATTGCGCAACATCGGCAGCGGAAACAAGATTAAAAAAAATGCTAGCCTCAGGACGGTGTTGCCCTTAAGGCCGCAGACCACAACACGCCAGGGAACGTAGCATGCTGCTGTCATTTGTCACACTTACACACACACACACACACACACACACACACACACACTTATCCCACTAGGGTATGCCGGGACAACTTGTCAAGTCCCAGCCTCCTTCAACTGTGAGATCTCCTCCAACTGTCCTTGCTCATCAACACTGCTTGTTCAATGTGATTGTGGCGGGTGAGGTTTGTCCCCGGGGGCCAACTGGGGGATCAAAGCTGAGTTTGTAGCTGTAATCACAGACATAATGGTTATTGTGTTCCTATCTGTCTCTACATAATGAAATGGAAGCCGCTCTTTATAGTGTTGCCAGATAAAAAGCAGAAGTAAGTGCTCTTGTCTACTATCTTCTATGTGTACGACACATTTGAGATACACTCCAACACATCACCTCTGGATTGCTTTGCTTTCATTCTTCAATCATCTAATCTGACAACCATTTAATGGGGAGACCAGATTACTTTTTTTCTTGTTTTTCTTTTGTTTTGTTTTTTTGTTTTAATTTTTGTAATTTCTCCTAGACCCTCAGCTCCTCCCATGATGTAATTTACTTTTTATCTGTGCTCCCTTGGCCCGTGTTCTCTGATCTGCTGATAGCACAAATGTGACCTTGATACTCAGACATGAAAGGTGTAAAGCCTTTTTCACTCCCCTTTCCCAATTAAAAAAGTTGGCTCACTGCGGAGGTTCAAAATTGACTGCCGAGAAGGCAAGAACTTTATCTGTTTTCTGAAGTGCTGCCCATTATCCTCACTAGGGACCTGATATTGAGGAGGTCATACACAGCGGTAAATGTGTGTTTGTGTGTTTAATTGTTCAGTCTCCATCTATTCTGCTCATAGGTTTGTGTTTTGCTTGCGTTCCTTTCGCTGTGCTATATTTCTTCTCTCTCTCGCTCTCCTTTTTGCTTTCACTGCATTGCTTTATCCCTTGTCCGTCACACATTTAGCCACAAGTCAAAATCAAGGCTCATTTCGTAGTTGTATTTATTTATGATCTATGAATATATATTTGTACTGATTTGACATCGGCTAAATATCTATATACTTAATGTGCATGAGGACATACAACATCCTCAATTCTCGTTGCCACTATGAGCATTATTGTTGTTGCATTGTCATTATTAGAATAATCCCTGGCTGACGATGCATTTTTAACAAACCATTTACCGAACAATGAAAATACAGTAAGGTCAGTGACTTTATACAGGTACATCTCAACAAATCTGAATCTCATGAAAAAGTTCAATAATTTTGGTCACTCATTTCACCGCAGAAAGTGAAACTCATATATTAAGATAAGATAAAATAAGATAAGATAAGATAAGATAAGATAAGATAAGATAAGATAAGATAAGATAAGATAAGATAAGATAAGATAAGATAAGATAAGATAAGATAATACTTTATTGATCCCCATAGGGGAAATTCGGGTGTTGCAGCAGCAACATTAGAGGGAAAAGAAAAAAAACAAAGAAAAAAAAACTGTATATATATATATATACACAATATACACAATATACATATAAAATGGATTCATTACACTCAGTGAAATATTTCAAACCTTTATTTATTGAAATTTTGATAGCTGTGGATTACAGATCATGAAAATCAAATTCAAATGTCTCGTAAGAGTAGAATATTTTGCAAAATTTAAATGTCGGAAAGTCATGGTGTCACACCCTAAACGGCCGAGTAACTCAATATACCTGCAAAGGTTTCCTGACCCTTTGAACGGTCCCTGAGTCTGGGTCAGTAGCTGACCTCACAGATGTCCAGAAGACCTCCTCCACAAAAGGTAATTGCTGAGGAAACTGGTTGTTCACAGAATATTCTATCCAAGCATATTCATAGAAAGTTGAGTAGAGGGAAAAAGTGTGGTAGGAACGGGTGCACCTGCAAAAGGGATAACTGCACCCTTGAGCGGATTCTCAAGCAAAATCAATTCAAGAATTTGGGGGAGCGTCACGAGGAGGCTTGACTCAGGGCATCAAGAGCAACCGTGCAGAGAAGAAATACCTTTATTATCACATGCAGTTCTACATAGAGTGGACCGCTGCATTGAAATCATCACGGATGCACCGTGAGCAGAAGGTAGTTCAGGAAAAGCACCGGGGAGCGGTTGGGTGTTCAGTGTCTTCCCCAATAACACTTCGACAGGCTCGGAGGACCCGGGAATGTTTAGTTCGAAGGACAACCGCTCGAACCCCCTGTGCCACATATAATACATGGGTTCCACTTTCAGAAATGAATGGCAAAAAATATAGAATTTTTCATGATTTTCCAATTTTTTTGACCAAAATGTTTTTGTGTGAGTGTGTTTAGCTTGTTGTTTCTTTTGAATAGCACTGACCCCACTGACTCTGTGAACTGGCTGAACATAACTTTTCCGACTATAGTTGGACAGCCGAGGTATGATTGAAGGTAACAGCATGAAATGACAATGACCTCAATGTGGATCTCTGTGAATGAAGGTCTGTATCACACTGTCAATAGTCAGTATGAACACAGATTTGTCATGTAAACAAGCCTTTTTTATTAAATGGAGCCAAACTCTTGTGGTTGAACCCATCGCCGTACTCCAACTAATGTTCCAAATCTTTTTTGGGGGAGCTAAAGGTCTATAAGGGTCTATCTAGAAAGGTTTCGCATTGATAAAAGATTTCACAAGTTCAAGTTTATCTGTCGTGATTAATTTGTCCTGACTGAATGCGGAGGCCCCTGTCACACCTAGGATTTTGCTTTTTTGAGCAAAAAGGAACACACAAACAGCTTTTATGAATGTGGTCTGTGATATGGGGGGGGGGGTGGGCTGGTCAAAATGGAAATTGATAAATAGCACAATATTCCAGCCTTTTTTCATAACAACAGATACATTTCACTGTATTTGTATAGCTGCCTGTATCGAGAAGAAATACCTTGAATGTCACATACAGTTGTACATAGAGCGCAACATCACGACCACTGCATTTAACTAACCCATCATGGATGCACCATGAGCAGAAGGCAGCTAAGGAGCAGCACCAGGGGAGCAGTTAGGGGTTAAAGGTCTTGCTGAACAAGAATTCAACACAGCAGGAGGAGCCGGGAATCGGAACTAGATTTTTCCGACCCAAGAACGATCACTCTCCCTCCTGCGCCACGCCACGCCACGCCGTAGTATTCACGAGTAACAAAATGAGGAGCACTTTCCTCAAAATTCTTTTAGTTAATTTTTTTTTAGCTTTAATAGCTTTCAGCTTCGAGCAGTAGTTTTTTTTTTTTTTTTTTTACAGAATTTAGCCAGAAGAAAGCAGTTAACTCATGTCAAATGTGACATTTTAAAATATCTGAAAATGATTTGAATGATTGTTGTTCACAATAACAAGTGTTTTGTCAATAACTGTGGTTATTTGGTAATTTTCTTTTCTTACTTAACCATGGAGGATTATGCTTTTTTTTTTTGCCCTTTCAATTATTTTTTTTTAGAAATCTTTAGGTCATTTCATGATTACATTTTGTCAGTTTCTTGACAATTTTAGGCCCTATCTAGGTCACTTTTTCATCACTTATATCTGCTGATTTTTAAGATGACCAGAATCTAAATTCCCCAATGCATTTCCTTAATATTTGGGGAAAAAAATCTGAATCAACCAGTGTGACAGAAAGACTGATCATTTCTAACTTACATTTTAAGGATGAAACACATTCATTGTTGATATTATTTGATCCGTAACACCGTATTTTTCCAGGTTAATATCACCTTGAGTAACATTGTTGCTCAACGGCAGGAGTAGTAATTGTTACTTGTGTTGGTATTTCTTTGGTATTTTTGTTGTGATTTGTAATTTACATGGGTTTCATTGTTGATTTTCTGTTGTTTTTGGTCTTTATGTGATGCTCTGTATAGACAAAGTCCTCATATTTTGCCACACAGTTAATTATGCCCTTATGTACCTGCAGACCCACAATGTGGCTCACACAAAATACATCAAGATTTAGTTCTGAACCAAAGCAGCTATGCAGTTCAATCGTATGCTGCTCCGCAGTGATATCAGTTGCGCTGGTCCATTCCTGCAGTGAGATATCAGCAAGTGCAATCCCATTTTCCACATCATCCCCTAGCTGCCTTCTCGTCCTTTACCCTATTTACACCGACCAATTGTCCCCTTTTTTTTGTCACAGTTAATTTCTTGTGGACATGTTGGCCTGATAAGAACGCTATATGTTGTTTATGCATGTGTTGGGTTTTTAATGTGCCAAGGTCACAGCCTCTTTGAGGCATCTTCCTCTGCAGCCTCAGCTAATAAAAGCTACCCTTCCCTCCCTCCCTCATTGGTTATCCTCATCTTACCTCTTTGTCTGGGGTCATGCCTGAAACTCCCGAATCACTTTTTTTTTTTTTTTTACAACGAAAAACAATGATAAACACAAACACACAGCTATTAATATGTATAGTAAGTATTCATTTATCTCACACATTCAGACTATTTACCAGCCAGCTGTATTTTTGAAGGTGTCCCCTCATAGCTTTTACTGTTGTTGACGGGATTGAATCCATTTTTTTTCTGTGTATGCGAATGTGTGTGTGTGAGTGAGTGAGTGAGTGAGTGAGTCATCATGTATTCGCTGTTGAATGTAGAAAAACAAAATCTTATTGAATTACAACAAATAAAATAAACAAATAAATAAATAAATGCATAAATTCATTGTGTGACATCATCCAGAGCTGGATCCAGGCAAGGATTCACAATAAGATACACATTTAACTTGATGTTACATTGGTCACAAAGGATTTTACGGCCAGAAAACTAAAAAACTCCTTCTTGCTAGACAATGCAATAATCATTTTTTTGTGTTTTGTGTTTTTGATTGTTTGATTTAATTTATTCCCTTTATTGAAATATTCCCATTTGAGTTTTTCTCCCTCATTTTTTTCTTTTGTTTTGCATTTTCTTTATGATTAAAAAATAACAAATGTTAGTGAAACAATCAGTCCATGTTTTTTTTTTTTTTTTTAAAGACCAAATTTCTCAAGCTGGTCACCAAGATGAATCTGCCGAACTCATTTTCATTCAATTCAGCAGATCATCCTGTCGACTATTATATTCAGTCTGATTACCAATTGCGTTGAGACATACAGTATTCGTCATTCATGAACAGTTATCTCATGCTAGACTGGTTTAACACATGAAGTGGCCAATATTTCCTGAGAAATAAAAGTAACACTGTCAGTGTATGCCTAAAATAGGAGAGCTGGTTATTTCAATGGGTATTTCTTCTGAAACAATATGGCAACCCCTGATGAAGTATAGTATTAGCTCAACATGTGTTTTTAGAGTTACATTGCAACATCCCATCATGAGGTCTCAGTGCTTTACCTGGCCTCCCGTTATTGGTCTGTCAGAGATCTTGTCTGTCCTCTTGTTCCGTCGCTTGTGCCTTTAACCAGAGTGGATGCCATGTCAATTGTGCCCATGACACGGTCTTGTCTCCGTGGCTACCAACAAGTAGAAATCTAAAGCTTGACGTCTAAACTTGGAGATTTAGATATTCGCTCAAATATCTGCATTGAATAAAGTCAGAATCATTAAATACATAAATATTATGAGGCAAAGTTTGACCTCAGTTTTCTTTCACAATCCAGGGATAAACATCAACCATTGCTATCTTATTGTATAAGTTTACAAAAAAATCATTTCAGTGAGAACCTTTGCTGCCCGGACGTGGTTTGATGTTTTTTTGTATCACGAAAAACTGAAAACAAACAAGCAAAATAGATAAATGAACTGCTTTTTTTTTAATGCAAAAACTGGCATTTATAGAAAAGGGCTATGTCTCTTGAACAGGAATTTTCTATTTTAGATTGGTAAGAATGTTATTGAGGAACATGACAGAAGTTAAGCGAGTACCAATATACAGTGCACATAAAGAAGCTCGCAATCAAGAAGGCAGTTATAACAAAGATAAAAATGACATGAAAAATGATACGCTTCAGATGAATCAGGATGTCGAAGCACTTTATATCTCAACACAATGGTCCTGAGCCACATGGCCTCACCAAGCAACATAGACACATTTTGGAAACATATGAAGAAGAAGAAGCAAACCTAATAAGCGCATTCCTCCTTTAAAAGTAGTCAAAAGTCCCTTAACAGTTGTACATAAATATGTGTACATGCACATGTGTGTGTGTGTCCATGAGAGAGTGTACGTGCATGATGTGCATTTGCATACTGCTCTGTACATATATACGAAGTAAAAGCGTTTGGACATCTGAGCACAAACCAGTGTATTAATATGCACCCTTCACACATGTTTACTCTCAAATCTCTCTGGCTTCCTTTTCATGCTTCTTCCTCTCTCTCTCTCTCTCTCTCTCTCTCTCTCTCTCTCTCTCTCTCTCTCTCTCTCTCTCTCTCGCTCTCTCTCTCTCTCACTCAAACACACACACACAGACATACACACTCTTCAAATCAAAGCACCGGTTAATTTGGAGCTCATATATCCAGGGTGGATAAAGCAGATTATGTGTGTTTATGGAGCAGGCCGGCACTCGGGCTCAGCACAAATTAATGCTGTTGCCAATCAGTGGCGCGCTTGTTGCATGGAGACACCATCTGAACACTGGGATTTCACACTGCAACTCCGAAACAGCCACAAGCTGCCCATTCAACGTATGCCATTTTGCACGTTTAGGCCCTTTTTTGACAGTGTTCATTCGGCCACATGCCATTTCTCAGGAACATGGAGAAGAACGAGTATGCGCCTTTTCTGTAGGTTTGTTTGGAGTTTTGTGAAAACAATTTGCAGGGAGCTCTCAAGTAAAAGTTACAGTATTACAAATGTATTTTTGTAGCTCTCCTAACACCGCCTCCATGAATATATTGAAATGACATGTAATACTAGAAGCAGTATGTGAACTACACTGGAATACACAGTGTTGAGCATCTGTGATGTAAAATATATCAATAATTTAACAAGAAATATTCAGAGTAAATGAAATAAGTGTGTATAGAGCACATATGTGGATATTATATATTTTCATATATTTATATTGTATGGAGCGTGTGTGTTTGTATATATGTGTGTGTGTATGTATATGTACACATATATATACTGTATGTGTGTATACACACACACACACACACACACACATATTTATATGTGTGTGTGTGTGTGTGTGTGTGTCATGAAAACTGGCTTTGTTACTGACAGCAGCAGTCAGCTCTGCAAAAAGAGGTGAGTACTCTCTTGTTCTCCTCTCCAATCTTAATTGTAGCAGCTAGGGCTCTGCTGCAGGTCTCAGGTCTCGGCCTGCTGACTGGTAATTGCCTTCATTGTCAAGCGGATCTGTAGGGCACCTCTGTTAGCACCGGGGAGTGTCAGGCGGTCATCGACCACTGTGACCCCAGTGTCCCATCTAGTCCCTTCCTCCCTGTGATGGTACTCTAGCCTCTAATTGGATGCCATGCTCCACTCGCCCCCTCTGCAACTGGTTTGCATCCCCTGGGTTTCACAGGGGCTTGTAAAGATCTGGGAGGTGCAGGTTCAAACAGCTGAAGTGTCACTGAATAACCAAAGCAGAGAACAGCTGAAAGCTTCATCACTAATTCAAAATGGATCATGATCCATCTAGAATTTCTCCATTCAAAAGACCTTCCTTAACCTTATAACCTAGTTCTGAAATATTTAGATTGGCGTAGGATCTCTCAATTTAAAGATTACTTTGAAGGCTCAACACTACATCCAAATACAATTCTAAGTAGCTATCTTAACCCTGTCATTGCTCGTGATGGGAATATTCCAGCAATTTCTATTTGTCACTGCCACGTTCAAAGGCCACGTATCAAGAGCTTCAGAATACATGGCGCATTGCAACAGATGCTGTACATGCTGTGATTCATTGCGTTACAGTTTTGTAATTTTTTTTTTTTTTATAGATATTTTGCATGCTTCCTTATGTCAGTCAGATGACAGATGCTATGTTTTGTAAAAATAAAAAATCAAGATCAATGCCAACATCATCTTTGATGCTGAAGATTACGACCAAGATGTCATTTTCTTCGTTTCCCATACATCATTTTCTGTTTGAAGTTGAAGTAGCAGGATAATCTTGAGATTTATTAACATTTTTAAGGGGCATTTGTTCTTAAAAAACTAAAAATTCAGTAAATTATTAGGACAATCTTCTTTTTAAGGAGTCCCTCGCAGCTCTGGTTCCAGGTTCATTTCTGGTCAGTTTTAAGATTGTTGCACATGTATCCGAAAGATTGAACTGAACTTTAGTTTGGATAGTGATGATAGTGATGAATGCGCCAAAGACATCAAGGGAAAATGGTTGAGCAAAGGAAAATCTAGCTTTAATAGCCAAATAGAGCTTGTGTACCACTGAATGTGCATGCCCATTAGCATTTATTCATTATGCAGAGTAGGCAGTCTCTCACTGGAATGTAATACAGGCATGATTCATTAAGATATAACATATTTGATCTAAATTTGCTTACATCCTAAATGGCCTCAAAATTTATGCAACTGGTAAAATTTGCATTACCAATGTCGGGGTAGGGCTCATGGCAGGCGTGTGCTTGGCGAGCGCACACCTGCCGCAGATCGCTGTGCATTGGAAGCGCACAGCTGGCCTCAGTTAGTGGCAGTCAGTGAACTTTGAGTCTCATCGGTTGCCGGGTCATTCGCAGATTTCCCTCATCAGTGTTTGCCAGAGCCTCCTGTCCCTGACCGGGCTTCTCCCTCGTTGGTGTTTGCAAGCACCTTCCGCCTGCATAGCCCCCACCTATACTGTCTGTTCCTTCCCTGCGTTCCCCTACCCAGTCTGCCTCTATCTGCCCTGCGTCCTCCTACCCGGTCTGCGTGTACCTGTTCAGCTAGTCAAAGTACACTTACTGTCTCAAACTCTGCCTTTTTTGGTGCGGAGTCCTGCGTCTGCTTGTGGGTCCTACCTCCGAGCCAAAGCAGCTAGCCAACCACAATGCAAGATTTTATAACGGCATCACCCATTTCTCATCTCAAACATTGTCATATGGCTTGTAAGTTACTGTCCGTGTTAAATGAGATCCATCCAGGCCAAAAGCAAACACCGCGCAACCACAGAAAATACTATCAGTCATTTTGACACCAACCAGAGTGGGCAATGTCCGGTATTAAAATGCACAAATCAGATTTGGGTTTCTCCACTGGAACACTGAAGATTACTGGACATTTTTTCGTCGTATTTACTTTGACATAATAAAGCCAAACCCACAAAATTGGTTACCATTAAATTGGTTCCATTCCAGCTAAAACAGTACAAGTAATGATCAATAATTAGAGTAGAGTAGAGTGGAGATGCTTTATTGATCCCGAAGGAAATTAAGGTGTCTAGCAGCATACACATAATACTTTTTGCATAGATCAAATATCTTGCACACATCAGCATACACACAAACAGTCACTTAGCTTGATAAGGTGCCTTGCAAAGGACCTCCGCAGCCTGCCTGTCCTGCAGGAAAGGGACCGGAGTCTGTAGCTAAACAAACTCCTATGATTGATGAAGATGGTGTGCAGGGGGGCGGCGGTCATTGTCCAGGAGAGTGCAGCCTGCTTCGGGTCCTCCTATCGGCTGTTGAAGGGAGAGCCTCCAGCTCCATGCCCACCACAGACCCTGCCTTCCACACCAGTGTGTCCAAACGTTCAATGTCTCTCTTCCTAGTCGTACCACCCCAGCGTACCACAGCATCGAAGAGCACACTGGCCATAACAGACTGGTAGAACATCAGCAGGAGTTTGCTGCAGACATTGAAGGACC
Organism: Fistularia tabacaria; assembly: GCA_901007705.1. Lineage (NCBI taxonomy): Eukaryota > Metazoa > Chordata > Actinopteri > Syngnathiformes > Fistulariidae > Fistularia > Fistularia tabacaria. The sequence continues at coordinate 142,406 of CAAKHD010000197.1, read as the reverse complement.
TCAGCCTCCTGAGGAAGTATGGCCTGCTCTGCCCTTTCTTGTAGAGTGCATCTGAATAAGCAGCCCAGTCCAGCTTATTGTCTAGGTGTACCCCCAGGTACTCCACATTCTCCGCGTCAATCGGGTCAGCAACAGCAGCAGTGCGGTTCTCCTGAAGTCCACCACCATTTCCTTGGTTATGTTGGTGTTTAGCTGCAGCTCGTTAGACCAACACCGCCCAACAAAGTCATGGGCATAGGGGATCCGTAAGCAGAGGTGGGGGGGTGGGGGGTTGGATGGTGGGTGTGAGGGGTCCAGAAGTAGATGTGGGGGTTGGGGAGGTGTGATGACACAGGTTGTGCGGCCAATGACAATTACTGTTTCATGAGGAATTATGAGATGATGTGGAGTCAATAAATTCCTGATAAAGAAACTTGGGCAGGGGCAATTTTTTAGCATTTTCATGCTTTTTTGGAAGAAATTACGGTTTGCAACAGCCTTAACTTTGTTTCTCCAGTAGCACCCATGGTTTTGAGTAAGTTTTTCAGTAACACCTTGATAAATTTACATCACATGAAATTCCTGTGCAATGGAAATATTTGTTCATAGCGGCAAGTAAACAGGATGCTCCTTAGATAGTGTTTGGTGAGAAGAGATATTTCTAATCCGCATAGCTTTGGCTCAGTGATTAGCCAGAAAGTGTGATGCTGACAAGATTCAAAGTCAATAACTTTGGGTACGGTTGGGCTGACAAACAGTCAAAACAATTTCACAGTGTGTTTAACAACAACACTAGCTAGCTTCCCAGCTATAAGACGATTTCCAAATCAACATCAAGATTTTCAGGAAGAAATGATGGGCTGTGTCTGTCTGTCACAGCCTCCAGCATCCAGATGAGTACAAAAGGAATTGTAAGTGTCCTCAGAGGCTGTGATAGAAAGTGTGGCAACATTCCGATGGGCAGTGTCGTTCTTGTAGTTTTTGTTTTTGTCTAAATCCCCTGTAATGTTCTGAAGAAGAGACATATGAACAATCGCTCTTTCTCCTACATATGTATCTCCTCCATATTGCCTTCATACGTTACATGGTAGCATTAAATAAAGCCTACATAAAGCAGGTCAGTTAAAGTCAATTTGAGATACGCAATAAGAGGTGCATAACACAAGACAAACTGCCAGATATTGAAACTCAAATGAATAAAATGAATGTGACAAGCGTCCGCGTAGAACTCTCCCTTCATATATATCACCGACACATCCATTCACTGTCGCAGTTTATTCAAAAATATTATCAGGCTTAGTAAATCACATTGGAGGCACTTAATCAATCCCTTCACATTAATACCTTGCCAACCCCCATGGAAAATCCCCTGAAGTGCATATTCATTTTCCCAAACAAATTAAATGGACGAGGTGTTTTGTTGAACACACTTGTGGATTGGGCCCTTTAAAGAGATGATTCATTCAGGGGCCGATCTATTTCACCTCATTAGCCTGATCTTAATGTACACAAAACACATTTGTGACTTTTAATCATGTACCCTCTGTTGATTAGACTGCACTTCAAGTTTCCTCCCAGACAAAGCTCATCTAAAGTTTGTTGTCTGAGTTATACATTATTTCACATCATGTTACATGTTGCTTTGAGACCATCTCGCCCCGAGCTTGTGCTTCAGTTGACAGTTCCCTGTAGTTGCCTTGTAACCCATATTTCCACTGCCTTTTCACAGTCCCTGTGATGTTGCACTCACCTGGAGTGAGGCAGACAAAGGTTGCAGGCTAATAGACTCTCACCGGCAGGATGGGTGAGAGGAAACAAGCCTTATTTTTCACAGGGAATGTGTCAACAATGGCTTGTCTATTTTGAGTAGAGGGATGGATGGCTGTGCCAATTGGATCCTCGCTGCGCCTCAGTGCTTTCAAAAATAACTGTGCGAAATAAACCATTAGCTCTGACTGGAGACATCCAAAATAGCCCCTGTTTGTGTGTGCATCGTGTTTTGCTCGTGTTGTGAGGACATAAACCTGTTCCCTCAATCAGACTGCTCTAATTCACGTTGATGTTATCCATGAAAAGCCCGTCACCTTTACGCATTCATTATATCATGAGTCTTTGTTTCCCATAAAGTTAAAATCATGAGGTGACTAAGCCAAGAATAAGTAAATGAAATTATCTGTTTACTGGTGGTGAAGTGTTGGTGTGTGTGTGTGTGTGTGTGTGTGTGTGTGTGTGTGTGTGTGTGTGTGTGTGTGTGAGTTACTATATCCAAAAATTTGAAGATAATGTTGTGTAGTGTAGTAGGTCTGTTCTCATTTCCAGTCTCCAAACATCACAAATGTGCCTACATTTCTGTAAAAAGTGAGAAAATAGCAACATCACAGCCACACATGCATTTCCAAACCTAATTCCTGTGAAATAATGTTTTATCCATAGATGATGTGTACTCTTGAACAAGAATCTCACAGATGATAATATCCAGGGAGAACTGAGACATTTTTTAGGCTTTAGTTACCTTTCAGGAGAAATATCCTGTTAGAGGGATTCAATGCTGGATTCCATTAAGAACGAAAGAAACAAGAATCACATGATGAGATAGACACACAGAGTTTATTCGTATGCTGTTGTTGTTTGTCACTCAGGTTTTCCACTCTTTGAATTAGGCAGAATATTGTCTGAGACTTTTAATCAATGTTGTGCCATATAACAAAAACAAGCAGGCTGTTGTACTTACACAAATTAATTCTTTTCAAGGGAAATATTTGACAGAATGGTACACACATGTATTATTGGCAATTGCTAGCCTTGTGCTTCGCAAAACTGAAAAAACAAAGATTTTTCTTAATAACCTATATTGTGATGTAAGCTAGACAATATGCAACTTTATCCAAAGGCCTTACATTAATATTGAGGAAATAAATGTGCGATTGCCCGCATCTGCTCTGTTTCATTTTACCATATGGTCTTCAATTGTTGCCACTATGTCTGAAGCAATTCTTGTAATGCCCGTTTGTTTGTTATTACTCTTGATAACCTCAGGGTTATTCAGTTCTTGAGTCACCACTTGTAAAGGAGAAAATGGTTCAGAAAACAAAGTTTTGGCTGAATGCATTTAGCTGACCAATACATGAAGGGAACAGAAGGCCATGTGACATACTGAACAAATATATCCAGGTGAGTACATTGCAGTGGTTCCTCAAAATTTGGTAGGTTAGCTTTTTGAAGGAAAGACTAAAAAATGTTATCCAACGAGGAGAGAGGGGAGGAAAATTTGGAGAAAGTATCATATTCGGAACAATGAACTAATTATAGGATATAACTACAGAAGTTCAAAGATCATAATTATTCTCAGCAGATTTGTTTAAAGTTGTCAGGTTTCTTTAACAATGAAATTTCATATAATACTCGGTCTAAACCCAACATGAGACTCATTCTTATTGTCAATACATCATCACAATCTTCAATATTTTCCCGATTCCGATTCTTGCAATTGTCTCCTGTCAATCACAAACAGGATTATCATTTTATTTCAGTACTTGCATGTTTTTGGTTTTGTTTTTGACTTGTAGCATATAAACAAGTCACATGTGACAGCCCACACTGCTTAGTAATCACACTTTGAATCGTTAGTGATTAAACCGAGTCACTGAGTAATCTATAAGTTCAGTGTGGTGACCACTGAGGGGCGTGGCCTCTCACACCACCAAGCGTGGCTTAGGCCGGAGGTAGAAATGCGGCCCGGAGATGCACTGTCGAGGTGGTTGCATAGTGGTATGTTGGTGCTCATTCTCAAAGATAATCTCATCTAAGACTTCGAGGCTCCGTCATCGATTATTCCTGGCCGAGCACCACATCAGGGTCTATCAGAGAGTCAGAAACAGCAATACCAGGCAGGCCCGATGGACTTTCAAAAGATGAATTCAGCTCATTGACCATGCCCACATTTTAGGACCTGTATCTGCATCAAACCCAGTTCCAATACTGCATCTGAGTGACCAGAACCAAGTTTGATGACCTGATGACACAGTTGGATACCAGAATTTCCCTAAAGTTGACCTAATAAAAGTGCTTCATTGCAGCTGATGAGCACCTGAACATCTCTCTCCCTGTAAGTGGCGGTTTGTTTACAATCAGAATGCAAACAGTTCGATATAAAAACACAAGATCTTATTAACGAAACCAATTTGGGAGTGATGACTCTGTAGCCAGAAGTTGAAGCTCTGATGTTCAGTGTTATTAGTGTTATGCCCAACAGGTAGGATGTGAGTTTGAGTATTGAGTATTGAGTTAGATGAAGTGATGCATAGTATTCCAAGAGGGGAGAGAATTTTTACTGGGGCAGATGTCAATGGACATGTCGGTGCAGGCAACTGAAGTGATGAGGATGTAATGGGCAGGTTTGGTGTCCAGGTTTGGAATATAGTGAAGGAGAAGAAAGAAAGCACCTCATTGTCACATTCAGTTGTATATACATCAGCAAAATTCAACCACTCCTTTTAACCATATGGAGGGATGAGTGTGCAGCTGGTTATGATGATAAAGGATAGAGTGGGAAATGTATTGAAAAGTGTTAAAAAGTGTGATGGGAAGATGGAAAGAGTACTTTGAAGACTTGATCGATGAAAATGAGAGAGAATGAAGAGTACAAAGGGTAACTGTTTGAGAGCATATTGTCCCTTTGTAGATCTAGAAAAAGCGTATGACAGGATGTCGAGGGAGAAACCATGGTACTATATGAGGAAGTCTGGAGTGGTGCTGAGGTATGTTAGAGTTATGCGGGCCATTTATGACAGCTGTAAGACAGTGGTTTGGTGTGTTGTAGGTGTGACAGATAAGTTCAATGTAGAGGAGGGGCTGCATCAAGGATACGCTTTCAGCCCATTCTTGTTCCAAGGGTGATGGACAGACTTACAGATGAGGTTAGACAGGACTGTCCAAGGACTACGGTGTTTCCAGATGACTGTGAGTAGCAAGAAAGGGAGGCAAAATCTAGGAGTGCAGGTATTCCATGGAAAAGAGAGGAATGAAGGTTAGCCGCTGCAAGACAGAATATTTGTGTGAATGAGAGGAAACCAAGTGGAACCATGAGGTTACAGGGTGTAGAGTTATAGAAACTGGAGGATTTTAAGTATTTAGGTTCAACAGACCAGAGCAATGTCAAATGTGGAAAAAGGGTTGAAGAGATCACTAACACTGTGACTCGGTAGTGACAACAGGTCACAGTCAGCATGGTCCTAGAGGGTGGAAGTTTGCCCAACCAGTCTACATATGCCTTTTAGACTGAGAGAAGCCATTTTACGAATGTCCTTGCGGGGTTATACTCTGAGAGTACGTTGTACGGGACCTCCTGATATGGGCCGTTCTGTCCCTGTACAATCTGTACCAGAGCTTGGTTCGTAAGTTGAAAACATTTCCAGTGGGAATTGAGTTCAATAAGGGCTAGCCTTTATCGTAGATTTTTCTTCATAGAACTGTCGAAGAATAACCAGAGTGTTTAAGAGATCTGGTTTGGTGGCCTCAGGATCGGGTCTCTTCGCAACTGAACATGATGAAAATTAGCACCCCCAAATCTGAGAACATGGTCCTCAGCAGGAAAAACGTGGAGTGCCGTCTATGGTTCGCGGAGGAGATCCAGCCTCAAGAGAATGAGTTACCTTGTAGTCTTGCTCACGAGTGAGGGGGGAATGGAGCAGGAGATGGATAGGCTGGTCTCAGGTGTCAGCAGTGAGACAGTCTCTGTATTGGCTTAATGTGGTAAAGATGGAGCTAAGCTGAAAGGCAAAGGTCTCGATTTAACAATCGATCTACATCCCCATCCACACCTATGCTCACAAGCTGTTGGTAGTGACTGAAAGCATGAGATCAGTGAAAGAGGAGATCAATTTCCGTTGCAGGGTGTCTGGGCTCTCCCTCAGAGAGAGGGTAAGGAGCTTGGCCATCCAGGAAGGGCTTAGAGTACAGCTACCGCTCCCTCTGAATCCAGTGGACCAAGATTAGGTGGCTTGGGCATCTGGTCAGTGTGGCCCCTGGATGCCCGCCTGGTGACTATGAAGCCCGAAGGAACACCCAGGACATGTTTTAGGAACTATGTCGTTCTGCTGTCCTGGGAACACCTCGGGATTCCAACTGACGAACTACACAAAGTGACCAAGAAGAGGGAAGTCTTGGCTTCTCTGCTTCGGCGGTTGTCCCTGCTACTTGACCCTGGACAAGCAGCAGAAGATGCATGGGTGGATGGAAGGCTGGAAGGACAGACAGTATTGAGCAGGAGTGACTATGATGACTGTCACAGTCAACCACATGATATCACATCCACTTCTAAATCATATTGAATTTTTGCCATATCTCCTGCTGTGCTTTTGTGTGCACAAATGCAGGTCAGCACAAGCTTTGCCAGTTAATGATGTCCCCTGTGAACACGTTCTCACTCCCAATGTGTCAACAACCCGACGAATGGTGAGGGTTCCCTCAGCTTCACATACCGACATATTAATACCCATTACGCGTCATTTTTTGTTGAAAAATTATGAGAAAGGGTTGCCGAATGCGTTGGTATCTGACGCAAGCTTGGGACTGAGAATGTGTCGCCCATGTCTGCACCAGTTCCCTCCTATTAAACTACCATTTTACGCAGGGAAAATGCTTTGGCGTAGGAGTACTCCCATTATTGAATATTAGCAGTCAGGTAAGGTGAATTGTAATTGTTTAAATCAAGGTCTGTTCCATACGTCACTCTGCCTAACACCCACTAACACAACAATTGTCAACTCGTGTTTGAATACGCAGCCAAATCTCTTCCTCCCTGAGGCTCCACTTACATGTCAGACAAATGTTTTGCTTGCAGTCGGATATCAGACTCCGATAATGACAGCCTTCACCGGTCAATGGCAAAAACCAGCAATCTCAAGTGGAGAGGCATTTATTTTAAAAGGTAGCATGTAAATTACCTGAATTCAAAATAATAAATAATTGAATTGATAAATAAATACATTTCTGAAATGACTGGCCTTGTATCTTTCCGAGACTTGTTTGTCTGCCTCTGGCTTCCTCTGCCTTGGTGTTTCACTTGCTTCAGAGTTTTAAGTTTTATGAGTAGGGTTACATGAAAAAAGAAATGTTCAATAATTGCTACATTTTGTCCTGTCCAGGAGTCTTAATGCAAGCAGAATCCTGATCACACTTTCAGATTTTTAAGCTTTCATATCTTTATTAATTATCAGTTGGCTGTTCTTTTTCTGGCAAATGTTGTGCTTTTTTCATTCTATTAACCCCTTATTGGCAGCCATTGAACTACTATTAAAATGCGATATGCAAATCAAAAAGCATATTAGAAATTATTTACCTCTAGTTTTTTTTTTCTTTTTTGTGTTAATCTATAATGTGTGTCAACAAAAATACATTTCTTTATTTATTGATTGATTGATTGATTATTTACAAGACAATCAAACTATCACATGGACTGTAATTTTCTATTCATTACACATGCAATGAAATTTTGAGAACAGCACATGACACGGATTCTGGTGTTCTTGGTATCTGTACAATATTAAGATAAGATAAGATAAGATAAGATAAGATAAGATAAGATAAGATAAGATAAGATAAGATAAGATAAGATTGAGTCATTGAAAATCAATCTTATATAAAGGCTACTTCAAGTATGTTTGCTTAAGAAATGTTCGATTCCGTTTTAACCAGGGCAGACATAATATATGCTTCCAAGCCTTATGAATGGAGGCTTCAATTTCTGAACAAGACCTTTAGATAGACATATGGGTATAAACCTGACTAACAAAGATAAAGTGCATCTTGACTGGCTGATGGTGATGGGGATGATACCCAGAGCAACCTACAATCACTGCTCCTAAGAGGACACTAAATCGTATTCTTTCATTCCAAATTCTCCCCTATCTTATTTCTCTCTCAAATAATTCCCGCTGAGCAGGAGTCCTGAGAAAGCGACTGCTTTCAAATGCCATTTCATTTGGAATACATAGAGCTGCGGGTCCACGCAAACATTACTGTGAGCCAAGAAAAGCTAAAAAGATGAGGAAAGGCAAATAGAAATAAGAACAAACATTAAGTAGGCAAGAGAAAATGGGACAACATGGAGAAGAGAAAAAAAAATCAAATAAAAACAGATTAAATGTATAGAAATGAAAGTATTGTTCTTTATACTTTGTACTCCTTCAGCATCTGCATCCTCGTTTCTACATCCAAGAAACCACTGACCAGAAAATCACTACAATCGTAATAATGAACACTGGCATATTTTATTTCAGTAATAAAGGATCCATGAAATGGATTAAATGCATAGAATTTTCCAGGACGGCGAGCTTCACACAGGGCGCCTGCAAGGCACTAACTACATCTGTTTATTTACCTCTACTAGTCTTTGCACGAGTCAGTCTGACTTGGTAGTGCAGGAGCATCCCTTTTGATGGACAGAGGATATGTTTATAATTTTTCAGGGAATTTTCAGATTATTTTGGACGCTTTTCCTGAAAATCAGAATCATTCTTGCCACTTTTTGTAGAAATGAGCGGCAAATATGTATCGACATATCTCTGAAATTCTGCTTGTTTTCGGTTGGCTTTAACTCTCAAATCGGTATCACATCTGTGCTCACCAGCATCAATGCCCATCCAGGTTTGTTCTCACAGTGGAGTTGAGGTTCCACCAGTTCTTGGTCTGATTCATAATACAATAGTTCTCTGTGCATGCCTTGGGAAAAACTGTTCAGATTTTTGGAGAGCTTACCGCACACAAAGGGAGGGCAGAAGGTTGTTTCGCAGTGTTTCTAGCTTTTCTCGTAGAAGCGGAGACTCCACCTGCCTCGGTCTCAGCTCTAAATAATTCCATTGATCTGATGACGTTGTAGATCTAGAGGCCATTCAAGTGTTTTCAGTATCAGTATTATAATGCATTATCATGATTCTTATTCAAGTGTTTTCAGTATCAGTATTATAATGCATTATCATGATTCTTATACATCACCTGTTTCAAAAAAAAAAACAGAACCATATCGGAAGGACCTTGTGAAACCAGTTGGGGGAAACCAGGCATCCTGAAAAAAAAAAAAAATACTGTTAGGCGATTAGATGAACCATCTGTCTCCTGTCGGAAGAAGAGCAAAAATACATTTTCCATGAAGGAAAGCCTTCAAGCCTTCACTATGGTTTCCAGCACATCCTTCAGTGAAGGAACTGATAGCTGTATGTTCCTTTTCCTTCTGAGAAACCTCTACTTTTGTTGAGTCACTTTCATGGCATCCCTTTGTGCTGTCACATTTAGAACAGACACTTATTGTTTGAACCACATTAGCTTGAAGCGTGCAAACGATGATAATCAAGTGATCTCGTGGTTTCCGAGATTGATAAAGATTTGCATCATGTCAAATAACCGAAAGGTCAAACGATTGAAAAAAATAATAATTAGAAACTGGGGACAAATGCCTGCCCTCTCATCTTCTTCTGCTCTATCCAAAGGGTCTGAAATCTAAACCGCAAGCGAAATTGGAGCAAATTATCTCTTAAAAAAACGAACAGCGGATATTTTTCAATTGTGTTTTTCTGTTTTCTCAATTGTAAAAAAAAATGTTACAGGTTAACATCTCAAAAATAGAAACAGTCTCCTGGAGTCTTCCACAATCTCCGGAGGAGATGATGACAGTGATGTCTGTCTGACACAATAGAATTTAAACAATTTCATTTGTGCCAGTTGGGTTTCTGAAATAGGCAGCATCAGCCAGCACTGTAATATTGTATTATTGTTACCTTCATCTGTGAGTCACTGCCATTTTTTTCACTTTGATGGGTGACTTTCTGACTGTGGATTTTCCATTGCACCCACGCAGGCTGACAAGTTTCATTGCAATGATCGTAGGATGTTAAGTCAGTAATGTTAATATCCACCTGACAAGTTTTAAGTTCAAGGAAAGCCACCTTTTATCCTGTACTTTTCTTGAAACTTTCTCCGGAAATCTGATATCACTTTCGTGTGATCCTGAGAGTTTTGTGAAAGGTTTGTCAAGGTTTTCTTGGAGTGGGGCAGAGCAGTATGAAATAAGAAAAAATAATTAAAATGTATTCATAAATAGATAAGGTTATATATGTGTTGATGTATAAATATATTTGTAAATATATGTGTAAAGATATATTTATATTTTTATTTATTTAGAATAGATAAATTATATATCCAATTCTATCTATATGTAATTATATGTATAAAATATATCATATTATCTGTTTATTTATCATTTTTTATTTTTTTACGCTGCTCTGCCATTCTTTGACAAAACCTTGATAAACCTTCAACAAAACTCTCAGGATCACACGAAAGTGATTCCAGAGCGAATTTCACAGAAAGTTTAGAGAAAAGTACTGGATAAAAGGTGGCTTTTCTGCAATTTGAAACTTCTCAAGTGGATATCAGCAGCACTGAGTTCTGTTTTCCACTGCCCTGCACGACTCTAAGAAAATCTTAACCTTGAATAAATGTATACATTATATAACCTAATATAAATATATATATGTATTTCTATATTTGTGTTTGTGTGTGTGCGTGTGTGAAAACAGTCAAAAGCTGTTTTCTTTAATTGAAATTATTCTCATTTTGTACATTTTTGAAAGTATATCAGAAAAATAATGCGTGATTATTCCTATTACTTATTGTCTTACGATCGATAGCTCGATCGTGTGCGATCACGGCAAAGTGAAACAATCGCACTAAAAAATGTCCTCCTTGATATCATCATTAATCATTGTGCATTGATATCAACGCCTGATTAATCATTTGAAGCGCGTTCGTCATCTCTCTCCTCTCTCTCAGGCTTCCCGGCAACAGCGTATGGACCAGTGGCGGCAGCAGCAGTAGCAGCAGCACGTGGCTCAGGTAGGGGGTCCCGTGGAAGAGGCAGCAGCTACATGGCATATGGACAGAACGCAGGGGCAGGTAAACGCTCTGTCTGTATTCTGTGTGGCCTGACGCTCTCTCCATGCAGATTCTCTCTGTTCCCCACATCAGCGAGTCACACATACAAACTAACACACTAATGTGAATGGATTGCACTTCTTCAGAAGTGGTAAAAGCTTCGATTTCACAATTTTCTCTCCTTTTCCACTCTGCTTAGAGTAAAGACAGAATTCCCCCGGATTGCTCTGGCGGTTGTGGTACATGTCAGCTCAGCAGAGGGATTTCAATAGCTTGAACGTCCTTGTCATGATTTCTTGGCTCTGTTCTAGAGGCCTGCTTGTACAAATAACTGCTTGCCATAGCATGTAATGAACTACAGCTTTTCAACGATGCAATTGATACTAATGGATTTCATCTCAGATTTATATCATTTTATTGCAGAACATCATTTCGTAATTGTAATGGAAATTGCCCCCATGGGTCATCTAACCATCAGCCGGTCATTGATACTTTAGCTATGATAAGCCATATACACTTTAGCGATGAAAAGGTCTACAGACCTCAGCCTACATTTACGAATGCCATGTGCGATGGCGCTTTGCACAATAGGTGGTATTTTTGTGATTACAAAGATAAAAATTTATGGAAAGAAAGTTGGATGCTGTTTTTACCAAAGGGTCTCACAGACTACATCATTTTCTAACCGATGTACTGGTCATAGACATGACCATTTTACACTTTCGTGCTTGGCAGCATACAACCAAAAGCGCTAAATGCTGACGGTTTAAAATGAATTGCATTTGAGGTTTAAAAGTTACGCTGTTTTTCCGAGCAGATGCATTGAATATGTCGCAGAACTGCACATAACACCTGCCGCGATTCGGTGTTCAAACATAGCCTTGAAGGCACAGTTTTTTGGGCAGGATATTGTTCGACCAGATCCAAGGCATAACATCTCCACGATCTTTCTTGGTGTATTAGGCCTCCCCCCAACAAATCCTGGAGCGTTTTAATTTTGGTGGGAATGTGATCTGACCTCCAACTATTAGACACAGTTCACAAGTTTGATTTTAAGCTCTTCTATCTTCTATCTGGTTTTGTTTTCAGGAATTTTTAGTGAAGTTGTACTAAAGCAGAGGAGCAACAGTTGTGACCGACATTCTGAGTTAGCTAGCGGTCTTTTTTAAATTGACAGAATACATTTTAACACTGTTTCCACACATTGTTAGAATACAATGAGATTGACCCATTCACACATATTGCTCTTTTTTCTGATTCAGTGATGAATTAATTGATTTTTTGTGTGGTTGCTTTTCTCAAACAACCACTATTTATCATCAATTCTTACTTTTAAAAAAGATGCAAGAAGGATTAGCTTTTAAAAAAAAAAAAATCTCTCTTAACAAAGGAGTTTTTGAACAGTACTGTATAACAACATTATATGTATATATATATATATGTTATAGGTATATATATGTTGATAGACAGTTTGTCAGTTTCATGAATTGCATCATGGCTGTCGCACAGTTAAATGTCCCAAATCTCAGGCTGAAAAAGGATATCGTTTCACACTTACTTTCAACCTCTGTAAGTCCTAATCCCCAAAAGATTTCATCTATTTAACACTTTTAAAAAGTCATCTGAAGAAAACATCAAAAGTGTAATTAGGCTGGGAAGAAAAATTAGACGTACTTGAATTGTACCTTTAACAAAACCGATTAAACTTACCTTATGTTTCTGGCAATACATATTTTTTAGAAAGATCATTCCTGCCTTTTGCTTCCTTGGTGTACCAAATGTAATTTATTGGTTTCATTCGTGGAGCTTGCATGTTCTCCCTGTATCTGAGGGGGTTTCCTCAAGATTCTCTGTTGTCCTCCGGCAATCCATCAACATGCAGCACATTAATTGGAGACCCGAAATTCCCCAAATATTTGACTGATGGAGTGGATGGTTGTATCTTTCTGTGATGGCCCTGTGATCGACTGGCACGTTTTGAACTAAAGGCACATTTTATTTGTGTCGTAACATGATCACAATAAACTTATAAATAGCCTTAAGATATGCGCAGAATCTTTGTGATGTAATTTCATGAAATTAAAAATAATATAAAAGAAAAGAAAAGTTCTTTTCGAAAAACAAACAAGCAAAAGATGAAGTCACAATACTAAATTTAAAAGAGCAAAAATATTAGCAGCGAAAACCACACAATTATTACACGTATTAAAATTAAATGTTGTTGACAGATTGATATCAACACACTAATCATCTCTAAAAGTTCTTTAATATGCTGTTCACACTTAACAACTGTTGTCATTACGTGGACAAACTAACAGTAAGGCACATTATTTCAGAAAACATATTTAATATTTAATGTGGACAACTGCTTCCACCTCCTCCAACACTGAGTAACATACACACATTTCGTTAGGTGTCGATGACAACTCAAATAAAATAAAAGGCACGTTGGAGCTGTAAAAAAAAAAACGTTCAACTGAATGATTTTATTTGTACGAGTCTCATTTCACTATTTTCCCAATTTTGTGAAAATGGTGAGATGGTTTAATAATGTAGCTCCTCAACTTACAAGTTAGCATGGGAATGGCTACTGAAAGTCACAGCGGAAGGTGACAGCACACTTACACAGTGGCCGTGTTCCTGAGCAGGTTTTTCCATGTGTTCAAATACAGCTCCAATCTAGGAGCACTTTGCGTTCATCACGCAAGCCAGATGTTTCCTCCATGTAACTTTCCTGGTTGGAGGCTCTGCCTGTATTTCCGGCCTCGCGTACTCGTGCGAGCAACTGCTCTGAAACGTAGTTTAGCAAACATTCCAGAGTACATGTCTGTTGGACTGCTGGGTCTGAGTCTCAATGCAGTTGATGCCAACCTGGCTTCCATTCAGAGAAAAAAAACAGTCAGCAGGTTAATTAATGACTCAGAATAATCCAAAATTACAAATAACAGTAATTTGTTATATTCCTTAATGCATGGATTGGTCCAAGGTGTGTCCTGCCTCTTGCTCAACACCAGGTGTGACAGGCAAGGAATCTCCTGTGACGACTCGTGCTGGTTAAGCAGTTTGCATAATGAATGAATGAGATGATTTCCCCACTGTCGGATAAATAAAGACACTCTGTTTTATTCTATTCATATTTCCCACCTGTTTTGCCCCAAAATAGTTCAAAAAATGCAGTTTTTGCCATCTTATATAAAAGGCTCGATTAAATATTCCTAAAACACAAAAACATAAATAAGAAGTTGATACGTATAGTTTCTATAGTTACTATCCATGATTGGGTGACAACTCGATATTAATCTTGTCAAATATATTTTCTTTTCTTTTCTTTTCTTTTCTTTTCTTTTCTTTTCTTTTCTTTTCTTTTCTTTTCTTTTCTTTTCTTTTCTTTTCTTTTCTTTTCTTTTCTTTTCTTTTCTTTTCTTTTCTGAATGTATGCCTGTCAAACCCCAACGTTTCATTAAAAGGAATTTTCAAACTCAAAAACTCTTTTCTTTTCTTCTCTTTCCTTTTCTTTACTTCTCTTTTCTTCTCTTTTCTTCTCTTTTCTTTTCTTTTCTTGTGGTTCATTGTTTTTTTGTTTTGTTTTGTTCTTCTCTGCTTAGTGAAGCCTAAACTTTTACATTAATACAGTAGTTGAGTGAATCCATGTAACCTTTTGCGGATAAAATAGAGGAAACGTGGCCCAGCTCCCCAAGACCTAGAGGATATAAACTCTATCATGTATTAGATATTTTCATGAAGGCTTATCTGGACACTAATGGAGCTGCCATTCTATCTTTGTTATTTATGAGCTGCTGTATTAGGCTGAGAGGAACTGTTCTTTATGTTAATTAGTCTGGGATTCAGCTTGAATTCCTACTTCAACAGAATGAAAACCACTGCAGAAATAGAAAGGGGGCTTATTCTTCACTCAACCACAGTAATGGGGCTAATTGCAAATTTTTAAATCCCAGTGGTAATTTGGAAGCAAATTTGATACCTCCCCACAAATTAAAATAGGATATTACACAGATTCATTTAGTTAAAGATTTTGAAAAATCAAACTTCAGGTGCACCTGGATCGTTTGAAAGTGAGACCAATTTGCACGAGTGTGAAGACTTTATCTCTGGCACCTAAAATAAACACACTTGTACTCGTGAAGATTTTTCAGGTCATTTTTTAATAAATTCTAGGAGCTGCCCTCATTGTATATATCTCTCGCCAAGGGAGGAGTGTAAAACTTAATCAGCTTAACCAGTAAAGCTACTATTTACAATGAGCGCAAAATAAGTCGAACAGACAATGAATGAATGAATGAATGAATGAAGAAAAAAAGGTGCGGATAGATGGATAAATAGATTAAGGTAAGGGTTTGTCAGTCATTCTCGCTGAGTTGTTGTTTTGACACATGTTGCATCGGGGACAGTCTGAGTGTGAAAATAATGTTTTGAAATTTCTTGCTTGAAAGCAAACAATTATATTTTCCTGAGCTTAAAACACCAGCGTGCCCAACCTTAGACCTTAGCCGGAGCAATATTACATTGCTATCTTGTAACAGGGGCAGCAACAAGTGACATCAATTAAAATATAGACCTCTTACTGTAGCCTCTGTGAGGTCCTGGACATGCAACCAGTAGAAGTATCTTCTTTAAAGTAGGATGAGGTGCTTTGGAAGAAGGCCTTTGGATGTTTGTAGTCTTTTTGAGATTAGACATTCCTGCTAATACACAAATGAATGCACAAACTTATCAGTGTCACATTTAAATAGATTTTAAATCGATATTTTGGCAAGTTTGTGTGGAGTTTGCATGTTCTCCCCGTGTCTACATGGGTTTCCTCTGGGTTCTGTACTTTCCTCCTTCAGTGAAAGAACATGGAGCAGGAGACCATAAATTGTCCAAACACGTGAAAAACAGATTGAATGGTAGTTTTTTTCTCTGTGTGTTGCCCCGTGATCCACTGGCGACCAGTCCAGGGTGGAATTTAAGCCACTGATTCCATCTGTTTTTATTTTCCTGATGCCCGTGCCCCTGGTGACAAGTGCCATGACTGGTTTCTTTATACGTTTGATTTTCCAGTGCTCAATTTGTACAGGCACTTAAGAAGTTTCTTTGGTTTTTGCATAAATATTGACACAAAGTCAAGGTCAAACTCTTCTGTATTTTTTTCATTCTTTTCAATTGAAAATGAAGGGGAACTCATTCTATTCAGATAGTTTTTCAATTCAAAAAACTCATTGCAGTGTAATTCATATGCTGCAGTAAAAATGTCCAATATGTAACACTAATGACATTTCATAACGGAAGGGTTAGAGGATGAATTTAATGCATGTTATATCCTACAAAATAAATATTCAGACTGTACAGTTTGAGTTCGAAAAATGAAGTACAAATACAAATAAATGCATTTGATTTTAAAATGAAATTAAGTATTTTTACCAGCAGAAGAACACACACAAATGTGTGTGTGTGTGTGTGAATTCCAAATTCAAGTACAGTAGAGCCTGCAAATTAAAATGAAAAACAAGATTAGCTGGTATCAAACGTAAGTTCGACAGTAAATTGCATATGATTGCATCAATATTTTCATACATCACATTATATTTCCCCGCCAACCAGCACCTGGTTCCTTTTGGTCGTTTTCGTTTGGGGTTTTTTCGCCCACAAATAAAACTTTCAAATCAATTGTAAATCTGTCATGGATATCTGAATATCAAATGTGTTTGTTACATTTAGGAGCTGAGAATGTGCTTTCTCTCAAAATGATATCAATTAAAATATTTTTATTTATGCCCTATCCCTTGTTTCAGGTTAGGTAATATTCATATGCACTCACCAAAATCCAAAGTCCTCCCATTTCAAATTATTCTTCCTGCAGCTCATTTCATTGTCATATATATATATATATATATATATATATATATATATATATTTTATTTTATTTTATTTTTTTAAAGGAGTAAACTAATAGAGAGAACATTTGAAATTATTCCACTGCCCTCATCATGACTGTAAAAGCCAATCAAACCCAAACCCTCCACCCCCCACTTCTCCCCTGTCTCCCAGGGCTCCCTGATTATGGGTTGTACTCTGCAGCTGGGGCCGGCGGCGACATGAGGGGAGGAGCGCCCTACTCCCTGGCTGACTATGGCTCCCTGGGGCCCCAGACAGCTGCCCAGATGCTGCCCAATGAGCATGCCAGCTCAGCCAGCAACTCTCCCAGCTCCCTTCAGCACCACCTACACAGCCCGGACCCTTTTAAGTGCCCAGGTGTGTACCTTCACATGTCAGCTCCTCCTTCATATGCGTTTAGAGCCACAAAGCACAACCCATCATTGTCAAGAAGGGAGGAATATGGAGGGTAATGATAAAGCGGCGGAGCATGACGCTGTTGATGTGCTGGCAATTTGCCTGGAATACAGTGCATGCCTTTCACAACCCCTCCATTGGAGAATTGTTCATTTGATATCTGTTGCTCTGTTATCATCACAGGTTGGATGTTTCACATTTATGAACTGTACCCAGCTGTCAAATTGGTAAACACTACCGCTTTACCTAAGAGCTGCTTGCATCTCATATATATTTGGCATCACAATAAAGTGTTATTTTAAAACTGAATCAGACGGTTCGGTTGGGGATTCCAGAATGATTTGTCAAATTAGGCTTGTCATTACTATTTTCTCCAACAACATAAATGACTATAGATACCTCTTTTATCCAGAACCAATATTTTACCATTACATAGTATTTCATGAGTCGATAAAAGCAAACTGTAAGCTATAAGCAATCAGTGTATCAATCAGTGTTTTACAGTTCTCAGTATTTAGTTTTTCTATCACTGTACACATTTTGGAAGCTGCTGATGATTGTTTTAGTTCTCTTTACACGTCCATATCCATGGATTGTCAAGTCACTGGTATATATAGGGAGACAGATATTCTTTTTTTTTCGTTCAACATAGGTAAAGTTAAGTTTGATCAATTTCCCCTCTGTTTGTCCGATGGATGATGGAAGCGAGACGTGACCCTATAAAATGGAAACAAGTGGATCGGACCCACAAAATAGGAAATCAGCAGTAGAGGGTGCTGTAGTCTTTCATACTCAGGATGAACACAGCAATGCTTAAATCACAATGATATCGAAAAACAATGGCAATGTTGTGTTGAAAACTTGTCGTAATTGCAACACAGACAGAAACAGCTGCTTATGCCCACAGAAAAGCTCTCTTCATTTGTTTGGTTGTTTTGTTTTGTTTTGTTTTGCATGTTAATACAACTGTTTCTTTCAATGCATGCAATCAAATCATGTCCCGCTGGAAGCAGATGTAGTTAGAGCAGAGGCCTCTAGCAGCGAGGTTGGATTTCTTTCATGAAAATGACACCACAAAATGGGTAAATTTTGCACTTCAACATTTAACTTTTTTTTACATGTACCGGTTGCTTTGGCAATCTGCATGCTTTCCAAAAAAAAGTAGATGTAAGCATGCTCTTGCATCCTGCAGAGCAGCGGTTGTCTGAAGCATGATGTCGACATTGTATAATAATAATAATCATCATCTCAATCTCTATAGATATATCCATGCTGGCAAGACCTTAAGTATTGATATCATAAGTATCATAAGTTTCTATTTATAATTTTTCCATCCATTTTAGGATTTTTGTATACTTGAGAGCAAAATAAGCAGCGTGCATCAGCAGAAATCATTGGAATATTCATGTGGTTTTATTGTGTGGTGAAACAATCAGTGTGTCAGAGTAATTTCAAAGACAGGAAAAGAGAATCCCGTTTGTTATCTCCTAGGTGAAACTGCATCATCACATTTCAGTTTGCTAATTGGAGTGTCTGAAAGATTCATGACATTCATGAGATTCAAAGTGTATATTGTCATATGCACAGTAAGGTATGATTACATGTTTCTCTGGAACTAGTTGTATGTTGCCCACAGTGGATGTCTGACTGGAAAATACAAATATGAATCTAGGTGAAAAGGAGTCATTAAAGGAAAACATGGCCAAAATAATGGGATTTTGAAGTGACGTGTACGTGTTTCCTTGAAATAATCATCATTGTGATGTAAAATGGACTTGAGGATTTTCAATCTTTCTATCATGCTAATACTGTTCTCCCTTATAATAACTTGCAATATCACAAAAGAACATAACAATGGCGTCTTTGGAAAGGGGGGCGTGCAAATAGTGGTTTGCGTCCCAGCATGGGGATAGGCAGAGAGCTCCTCCTGCCCGGGGGTTTGCTTCACCGGTACTTGTTATGTTTTTAAGTATTGGTGTCAGCACTATGTTAAAAACCAGTCAACTATTCTCAATGTTCTGCAAAACAGTTTGTAGAGATAAGATTACATGAATTATAAAGCAGGTTTAATGATTTTTTCCGTTTTGTTTTGTTTCTTCGTCCAGATTAACTTCTTTTCTTTCTTTTTGTTCTCTCTTAGATTGACAATCATCTTTTCATACATTGCTATACTTCATTAAGAAGCATAGATACATGTCCAAGCATACTTTATACACATCTATATCCAAACATTCTGGATATCTATCATAGATAGAAGAAAGAGTTCCCTGGGAAAGCAGGGCACATGACCATTGAGAATTTAGCCAAATACCTCATCGTTTACCTTTTTTGCAGAAGGCGACCACCTTCGATCCGCAACAGTTTTGATTCTAGTACTCGCAAGAACTATAGCTGACTTGCACCCCTTGAAGGGAGCGTGGGTGCTGGTCGGCGTTTCCTCTCCTCCACTGTAACACCCCCTCCACCCCCAGTGAGTCGGGTCCGTACGAACGTGGCCCAGCTCTGCAATCACACATTACCCTGGACACACTTTGTAATTTCCTGCCTGTCAGACAGAAACCAAGGTTCAATACTCAATGCACTTAGGAGAAGATAATCACCATCATATATTTAAAAGAGGCTAGAGGGTGAGTAGGGGGAGTTAGAAAGAGGTAGAGGATGAGGGTGTGGTGAAGTGTAGAGAGGCTCTTTTCACGACAGGTGTTGATTAGATGAGGGGTGTTGTGCCCGAATCCCCTATGCAATTTCTGCCAGGCTTTCCTAAAATGGCAAGTACTCATAGCTCTTAGTGGTGCTGAGGAAAAGATATTGGGAGATGTTGAGAAACCAAGCAAAGGCTGAAGGTGGACATTTCTAGTAACTGAAATATCTTCTTGTCTTTTTATTTCTCTTTTTTGTTGTGCTTATTTATATGTTGGCTTTTTGATATTGTTATTGTTGCGCTGCCACGACACACGAATTTCCCCTATGGGGATCAATAAAGTATTATCTTATCTTATGTAGAATGCAGTCTGCACAGACTTTAAACCTGCAGTCCACTACCTGTTCCTGGTCATCTTCAGATGACCATGATTCTTTTGATGTAAAATCATTTTTGAGAAGTAAATCACCATTTTTTTAACCTTATCTGACTCTACAGGCATATTCATCCACATGTCATCGGCATCACAAAAGAGGCTGTTCGTAATTGTGTAAGATGTGGCCCAGAGGTGATATATGGGCTGAAAAACACAAAACCCTAAAGATTCGCGATGTACTGCGAAATCAGTAAATGTCGATGCATAAATAGCGTGAAAATACACCTCGCCCTTTCAGACGAGTCAACTGAACCATATAACAAGAAGGGTAAAGTAGCCAAATTGGCTTTCGAGACAAAATAGGAGTGTTTTATCAAAGGCAACAATAACATCCAAAGGAACAGGCAATGCAGCTGAATTAGAAGTGGTATTATGAAGGATGTCAAACATCACTTTCAGAAGAGTGGTTTCAATGAACTATGAGGTCCTTGAAGCTGACTGAAAGGTTTAGGATAATATAATTGGGCTGAGAGTAGCTGAGAAAAAGCAGTTTTCAATAGACTCGCAGACCAGAATGTTAACCTATCGCATGAGATTGACTCAAAATATTTATCATCCCAGGTCTCAATCAGGCTGGAAATACCCCAGTTTACCCTGTTGGGGCCTCAGGCGGCAGGTGCTGGACTCACAGGCTAAAATTCAATTTAACAACGTATCAAGAAAGTCTCAAAACTGATGCAGAAGGAGCTCAAGAAAAACTCTAATTCAGATGCAATTGGAGATGGTAATCTTAATCTTACACTTTAGAGAAAAAACTAAATCGAGGAATTCATGAGCAAAAAAAGGGTGTGCGGCTGATGGACAATAGTTTACAGTCCAAATACAAATTTAAATCAATTTCTGCTTTTGTATAATAATGATGAAGCTTGGAAAAAATAAATCCAGATTACCAGAAAAAATAAATCCAGATTTCACCGCCTACAAAGCACACTTGTAATTCAAATCATTTGTACTGGTATGTAAAGCCTGGCTGTATATTATCATTTGTTTTTATTCCATTCATGTAAAAAAAATTAAATCGGGTCTCATCAAACTCCATTTCACTCCATATTTGTTTAATTGAAATTACAATCAAACACTATTTTAATCCACTGAAAAGAAATGTTGGAAACAAAGCCAAATCCTACAATTTATATAAATCAAGTGAGAAACAATCCACATTGGAAATTGAACAAATAGAAAAAAATCATATATGTTTGATGTGGTTCAACCTCTTCACCTTATCTCTTAATCATAAATTAAACTTTATAAAGGAGTTGTAGAGTTGTAACCCCTGGACCCGCAATAACTACCATATTTATAGGACCGCCTCTCGTCTAAACTCATGTTATTACCATTGTCTGAAACACATCAGTAGCAGTGTTGTTGTTTTTTTCATCTTGTGTGTGTGTGTGTGTGTGTGTGTGTGTGTGTGTGTGTGTGTGTGTGTGTGTGTGTGTGTGTGTGTGTGTGTGTGTGTGTGTGTGTGTGTGTGTTTTGTGTGAGTATAGTGCCTTAAATGG
>CAAKHD010000197.1:47797-120608 GCA_901007705.1 Fistularia tabacaria | reverse complement strand
CCTTCCGTGGTGCATGTGTGTGTCTGTGTGGTTGTGTGTGTATGTTTGTGTGTGTGTGTGTGTGTGTGTGTGTGTGTGTGTGTGTGTTTGCTGGGAGTATAATGCCTTAATTGGTAATGAAGGACCTCTTAATTCAAAACAAAAGTAGCTGCAAATCCAAGGCCCGGCCAATCAGTGATACAAGTATTTTGTGATTGCTTTGTCTTGGTATTTGTCACTCTTTTTATTGAGAAATGTGGCCAATTTAATTAAGTATTTGTGTCCAAAATGTTTCAGTTTATTTGGTATGGATACCAAAGCGTGTATGTGCGCACTGGGAAAAACTAGATGTGAGTTATCGAGTGGATGTGTTGATATTTTAAATTGTGACTTCAGAATTTGCAGGATCCAATGGCATGAGCATCCAATCCAGGACGCTCATGCCATAATGTGGCCAAATGCAGCAGTGATGCCACGTTCAAACAAACAAATGGATACAATCTAACTCGTTTTTATTGATTCAAACTGTCAGTTCTCCTCTTCTTCTTTGGATCTATTTCCTAACAGGTAAAAGAGACAATCACAAGTGCTTGATTCCTGCTTTAGCCGCCCAGTTTAGCTCTACCAGCGTTTATTGACTTGCACCATAGCCTGTATCCAGTAGGTGCTTTATTGAATTCTCAATAATAAGCATACCTCATACCTCATACTGAAGATACTTAAATCTCTTTCATAGTTTATTATCTCTCTCTCTCTCTCTGTCTCTCTCTCTCTCTGTCTCTCGCTCTCTTTCTCTCTCTCTTTCCCACACATCCACACACATATACGTACGCACACTCACACCAAAAAGTAGATTACTTGTTGCACAACACTTCATCTGTCACCGTCCAACACTTTGAAATACATCATCAAGCACATGTCAAGCTACATTTACTCTTTAACATAAATAATGATCACATTAAATAATTTCCCGAGTCATGATGTAAGGTGTGCTATCCGGTTGACTCTTCTAAACAGGAACCAATCCCGCACGGCCTGGACCCTTTCCTGGTGCCAGCAGCCCCGGGCCTGTAGCAGACCTCTATAATACTGCCAGTCAGGACTCGGGTGTCGGCAACTACATCAGCGCCACCAGCCCTCAGCCGACCTCTGGCTTCAGCCACAGCATCGCTGTATGTATCAAAACGGTATTTTCATCAACGTCCGATCTGTCCGCTAACTTCTCTGATCTAATTCATGTGTTCTCCTTCTCACATATCATAGGATCAGAAAAACACTCATTGATTTATCTTGTGTTTAATTCTGGAATCTATTCAGTTTGGTATTTCTTGACATGTACAGGGGCAATGTAGTGCACAGTTTCCATAAAACGCCCACTATTTGCAAGAAAAGTTGGAAAAACTCTGAAATCTTTGCAGAAAAAAACTGTATCATTTCATCCTTTTCAATTATGTGTGGCAGTAGATATTATACGTTTACAACATTAGAGTGGCATATCTAAAGAAAAAGAAAAAATACAGTGTTTTTCTTCTCAGTACCAAACGTATTCACTTTGGAATCTAAGATACCGTGCGTCGACTTGCAGTGGATCGTCTCATCAACACTTTTCAAGAGACTTGAGGAAAATGGAAGCACTTGTGATTTTGATTTAAAATAAACATTTATCGACAGGCATTCGGACAGAGAAAAGGCATTATCTCTTGCACTTAGTAATCCTGAAGAAAAAAATACTCAAATTGGGATGAGCTGTGAGCTTTTGTGCATCACAAGCTGCAATGTGAAGCACTGATGAAAGGAATAGTAAAATGGTGTGTTTGTCAGCGTTCAAGATGTTGTCTGGAGAGACGGATTTCATCTTTTTAATGAGGGAAATGGTCAGCTCGCATCTTTCGTGCAAATTTGTGATTTTTTTCTTTATTGTAGTTGTCATTGATGATCGAGAAATGTATCATGAAGATGATGATGATGATGATTATTATTATTATTATTATACTTATTATTGTTATTATTGTCATCATCATTATTATTATTATTATTGTTGTTGTTGTTGTTATTATTATTATCATTGCTAATATTATTATTTTTTTAATTATGTTTTTAATATATTTATTTGTTTAGTGAAATGAGAAGGCTAGTTGATGACCCCTGAATGATGGACAATGTTTATATAACAAGAGTTATGTTCAGCTTGGAGATTCGTCTTAGATTCTTATTAGTATCTGTATTATAGTTCTAGTTTTAATTATTAATGTTAGTTACTGCTTCATTGTTAAGAACTTGCCAGAATCCCTTTGAATTGATTATTGATAAATAGAATGATCGATTCATAAGGAGCCTCCAGCTACAGTTTTTACTGGAACAATTAGTCATCAGTGTTTCGTTTAATTTGGACATTTAAAGTTACATAGGAAAATACGGATTATAGGATTATTTCGGATTAGACCTGCTGTCATTATTATGGAAAAGCACAGTATTCATAGTATTCTTTGCAAATCAACATTAATCATTTATTTGTCGATTCTGACACTCAGTGACTCTTTTGGAAATTGTACATTCTCTCAAGAGCACACTTACAGAATATTACATGGTGATCTATAGGGACGAAATAACCCGCCTCTAACCCGCAGCTCTGCAGGATTATAGTATTATAATTCAAATATTGAAAATGGGCTTGCAGGGGCCTTATAAACCTAGTTGAGAGAGAGATCCCCACTCGAGGTAATAATCATGAGGTGGGAACAGAAGTTCAAATGTTTGTTTGTGATTTGTACGTTTTTGACAAAACAATAGTCAGGTAACAGTTTCCAACATGGAAACGAGAACTTTTTCTGTGTAACAAGGCTGTTGTTTAACAACATAGAAGCATCAGTTTGTTGCAATCCTCATAATTCATCCCTCAAGTTGCTCATGGCCAACTTCAAGTCAGGCTTTTGGTTATTAGTTATTCACATCTCCTTTTCATGCTGCATGTATCTTCATATGAGTATGATTTCAAAGAATGGAAACATTTGAACATTATGCCTGTGCCCCGCAAACGAAAATCTTTCACGAAATCAATTTTTTCCTACATGTTCAGGCTAATATTCAGGTCTTGGTTACATTATTGAATATCAACCCGCGCCATTCTCTCTGTCTGCTTTGCACTTTCCTGAATACCTACTTTTAAGTTGTCTTAGCTTTCAACAGTTGGTTGGTTTTAGGAACTTTATTTTATTTATTTTTTTTTCCAAAGAAGAACATTTTTTTTCAGGCTAGGAGATGCTGTTATTTTATTTTCAAGCAGGAGCTGATATGCTATTTGTAAAACGCGTTACAAAATCACCAACACATCGTATGCGTTCACTGTTCATCAAGCTGGATTCTCTAAACCTGCAACTGATCACATAATCAGCCAAAGCTGCAAGCTGAAACTATAATTTGCAGCTTCATGTCATCAAATCAGTCGTTTAAAAATGCAAATGAATCAGTTAAATAATCGCTCAAGAAATAGAAAACATCTACAGATCAGATGAGTGGCTACCAGGACCCTGTCTGATAAACAAAGCTGAGCTCAATAAAGAAATGTGGAGTTGATTTCCTTTTTTGTGGGCAGCGCAGTGGTTAGCGCTTCTGCCTCGCTGCACCAAGGATCCCCATTTGATTTCAACGGGGGACCTTTCTGTGTGGAGTTTGCATGTTCTCCCCCGTGTCTGCGTGGGTTTCCTCCGGGTTCTCCAGTTTCCTCCCACACTCCAAAAACATGCAGCAGGTTAATTGGGAAAATTGCCCAGATGAATGAGAGAGTGAATGGTTGCCTGCCTCTGTATGAGGCCCTGAGATTGACTGGCAACAATTCCAGAGTGAAACCTTGCCTCTCAACCCATGTCAGCTGGGATGGGCTCCAGCATCCTCTGAGACCTTTCGGCAAGATGAGCAGTAGATAATGGATGGTTGGATGGATGGATAATGGATTGTCACACAATAAACTGTGACGAAAAGAGAACCGGAAACGCAACTCACACTCGGTAAACTCTTTCCATTGTGAAAGGATTCCTTCATACATCAGATACAAGATCCCCGTCTGCCCTTCTTGACATTTTTCCTGCGTAAATGTTATTTCGCACAAAGTTGTAGAGAACATCATACGTCGCTTCCCAACATTTACAAGTGTCACTTTCATCTGTGAAATAATTTGCATGACTGAGGAGCAGAAATTGCCATTCTCTGATCTTATTAGCTCGGTAAAATGGTGCACAGTCTTGTTATGCAGTTAAAAAAAAGAAGGATAACAATCTCAAACAGGAAACTCCACTTTTATTTACAAGACACTGCAGCTCCCGGATGGCATAATCACTCAAACATATATACAGAGAGAGAGCTTGTTTGTTGGTCTCTAGTTGTTACCTTGACTTTTTATTTGGGCGGGCCAAAATTTTTGGTGCCCAATTGTGATGCCATTTGTTCATTTGAGCAATCAAGCTGTGAAGCCACCCTTTGGAATGAACTGCTCTCATCAGCAGTGCACTATATTTTGCCCTTTGTTTCAAGAAATGTATACTGACACCATTACTAATTGTACGTTTTTAGGGTCCACTGATTGCAACAGCTTTTACAAATGGATACCACTGAAAGCGAACAGGTGGCTGGTTGCCATCTCATCTGAGGTATTATATGCTGTTTCTCTATCAAAAACCCCTACTCGCCATACAATCATATGTTATTCTTGTATGTCTGTATTTTGTCTTCTCTTTCATTCGTGTTCTTTTTCATATTAACTGGATCTCACCAGTGAGATGTCACAGACATTCACAGTGGTTGAAACAGAGCAGATACGTAATGCAATGGGCGGAAACTTTGAAATGTTGCCACTAATTTCCATTGATGAATACTCGTATCCTGTTTTATGAAACCTTCACTCACTGTGTTTGCGGTATCCGTAGTTTGACTCATGAATGCATGAGTAAATGTCATTCCGTTCTTTTCATTTCACATCACGGCACCGTTATTCAGCAGAGTATTCTACATGGAATCGTTAAGTGTCACACAAAAACAAAATCTACCAGGGTTTTGTAGGTGGTCGTAAAGACTTTGCAGAAATCAATCATTATGTAAAGCTGATAAGATCATCTTCGTAATATGTGGCTATTGTTTACGACGGAGTTTCTCAAACTTTTCAGGTTTCATCTCGAAAAGCAAAGGTGGCAGACTGAAGACCACCGCTAACACCAGATGTGACTAAACGTAAAATCAGACCCTATCAAAGTAAACCTAAAAGCAGGGTAGGAAGAAGAAACAATGGTTAAATGAATGAATGAATTAATTCGAAATATTATTCAATTTCAAAAATGTTTTTTTCTGATCGCCTCATTGAGTTTTTGACCATTTCTCTGTGATTTTTAAATTGTTTCTTCCAAATGTATCATCAGGATTTTCCATACAAGCCAACATGCTGAGTAGAAACTAAATTTATATTGTATCTTTGTCAAAAGAAACTTAAAAAGGTCATTATGTTTGTTTTTTTATTTTTTTTTATCTTAAATTAGACAAACAGACTGTGCAAGAGGATGAACAAATTAGTTTTCAGCTTCACTAATCATCTATGTCAGTGCCACAATTACTCAGTGAGTACTAACATTTGCTTCAAACAAAATTAAGCCTTTTTTTAATCCCACTAACAGAGAACTATTTTACATTTTTCTTCAGATAAACCGTCGTCGTGATTTTCAACATTCCCACCCTTGTTTATACAAATTTGAAATGTGCATAGAGATCATTTGTAAACACACTGCCTTGTTGAAACCGGAGAACAGTTTGTTTAGCAAATAAAAAAAAAACACAAACACCTCTTACAGATATCAAAGTAAAGGACTGGCCTTAATTCTTCTTGCATAATTTCTGGTTTCCATGAATTTTGCTGATTATATCTAAGGACCCGTTTCTATGATAAGTTGTTGCAAGCATAGAAATAACAGTGTCAGGACAACAATCATCATGGCTTTGGTCTGACAGCCAATAATACAGTGCATATTCGTTGTGCTACTTCTGTGCTTCTTTACAACTTAACCACTTTCGTATAATATGTCAGGTCAAATTGAACATCTCACTTAAGGTATAAACCACAAATGCAGCAGGAAGACTTGGGCAGAACGTGGGTGACTCACAGGTTCACACATCCAGGTGCTTATTTTCGTGTTGAAGTTAACAGGCTACCAGAGCCACGTTGCCATCGTTAGATGTGGCTTTTAGTTAGTGAATTAGTTCCAGGCTATGGCAGCAAGATGTCTACAGAGCTGAAGTGTTTGTTTTATTTATTTTCTCAGTTTTTAATTTTTTAGCAACAAACCATATGGCTCATAGGAGTGTGAATTAAACAGGCTGATTCTCATTATGTCATCATTCAAATAAAAAATTAACTGAGCTTTTTTTTTAAAAAAAAAAAAAAAAAAACAGGCAGGGAATAAAAAGCCTGTTATATTTAAATTTTCAGATTCAAGTTCATTCTTTTTTAATTGAAAATTGCCTCGCTGCCAAGCATTTTGTCATTATTTTGTGAAATTTTTCCTGCATCATCCATGGCTCCTTACATTTGGGCGCTTTTCATGCTAACGTACATTTAGAAAGACTGAAGTCTATCAAAAGATAATGACAATGTTTAACACACTTCAGCAGCAGAATTAATGTGCCGAAATTCAAGTGACTATTTCAAGGACTTTGTCTTTTAGCCCCCAAAAGGATGGGTTTTTCACTCTTAATAACACAAAGCTGCTGTCTTTGCCTGTACAATAATTTAGCCCCACCTGTAACACCAGAGAAACCTTGCGCTTTGCATATCAACAATGAATTTGTCTGCAGTAAAAACAACTGACATAGTTGCGAGCCGGGAACCCGTACCTCACAATGCATACCAGAATTCTTAATTTATCTGTGAAGTGGATACTCAAAGACACCAAGTGTTTGAAGGTGATTCCATTCTGCGTGACTGATCTGCTCTTTACTTCACATTTTGAAAAGGACGGACTGTCTGTAGGTCAGTAGATGGCCTCATGAAGGACTTTCCTCAGCGTATACTTGGTGCTGTTGTATCATCCTCAAAACTGAACACTAGCTGTAGTAATATGTAATATGGTTCTTCCTGTCAAGGTGGAAACTTTTTTGCACATTGATGCATCTAAAAATCCTCTCGAGTAATGAACCCAGCTAATGCTTCGTGTAATTAAACACAGAGTTAAACATTTCGGACCAATTTACCTCTTTTTTCAGTGATTATCAAAAACGTTTTGCCGGCTCGTTTTGAAAGACAAAATTCTCCCGAGTATGAGGTCTGCTTCCGGAAATTGTTTTCTCAATAGTTCCCACAGAAACTGCTATTTCTCTGCTAATTTGAAACATCCAAACGCGAGTTAGTATCTTATCATGCTTTGCATAATGATGTTTTTTTAGGTGCAAATAAAAGATAATACATCCTTCGTCAATAACAGATACTTCTTTGGAACATAATATAAACGAAATGATTGCTTGTTTATTCTGCGTTTAAATGGCAGTGATGTTCAAAGTGCATTCACTTGTTTGACTTTTTTCAACCCAAAGACTGTTAAGTTATAAAAATAAACTTTATCGATCAAGTCAAAGTTAACTTTACTGTGAGTACTGCCCAACGTTGCACACAGACAGAGGATTGAAATTGCACTGCATTGCTCTTTAGACCCGCACTGCATGTACGAATTATAAACACAGATGAATTGTAAGTGTTTCAACAGAGAGCGTGTATACAGGGTAAAAAGACACTAAATAGAAAAAAGAATATGGACTCGTGCATAAAAGGTAGAAGTGAAATACAGTAAAATATATTGTTCACTCGGTCTATTTATGTAGGTTCATTGGAGATGTTGAGCTCCACAGAATGACATTATATGATCTGAGTCGAGTTGGGCTCCGAGACCTGAATAGACCTTGGGTTAAAGTGCAGTGCAACAACTTCACAATGGTCTGTTTTAGAGCAAGGGGTCTCAATTTGATGCCGGTGTCCTAGAGGGTCACAAATTGGCCATCACTCAAGCGGAAATGTCAATAGTTATTCGTGTCTTCATTTTCAAAAGCTAAAACTTAAAATCCGTGAACAATAAATACACGTTAAAAAATGTGCATGCTAGTGCGAGAGAGAGGAAAAGAGAGAGAGAGAGAGAGAGAGAGAGAGAGAGAGAGAGAGAGAGAGAGAGAGAGAGAGCACATCATCTTTAGGCTCCAAATTTGGGAAGATTGTGTTTAAGGTCAAGACCTGAAAAGTTTGAGAACAATGCAGTATGGAGGAGTATATTTGTGTGTGTGTGTGTGTGCACACGTACATCCCGGTGTCATCACAAAGCATTCCTGTGTGTGTGGTGTTTGTTTGAGAGAGAGAGAGAGACAGAGAAAGAGATCGTGAGGAAGAAGTGAGTCAGTGAGAGAGGCACTGAGTGAACCCTCTGAGTGGCTGAGTTAGCGATATAAAGCAAAGACATGATGAGACTGTGGATTCTAACCTGCTTCTGTGTGCAGGTGATGGCATCAAGCAGTAACCACTGCAGCGTCTGCGTGGTGAGCCCAGGTGGAGGTGGCACCAGATGAAGAACAGCTTGAAAACAAAAGTCAGACATCATTTCAAAAAATAAAAATAAGATAACATTTAAAAAAATAAGGAAACATACAAGACATGACACTGCTGTACTATAAAGCCCGACGTGCTTTCTGTCTGACCTTGTGTAGAGACTTGCTGTTTTTGATTTGACTTTTCATTTTTTCTTTGTTTCTTGGCTTTTATTTGTTTCTCTCTTCGTGGACTTTAAATCAATAGTGAACATTTATTTCTGATTATTTATGTGAAAGCTTTGTACATGTGACTAAACCTCTCTTAAGTGTATGTCTGCGGGGAAACTGTGGCTACTTTATTATTTATCTTTGCGTGATTGAAATATTTGCACATACAAAGGCATCTAATGAATCAATGTGGCTCACTGGAGACAGTATTGGTTCATGTATCCTAACAATACAAGACACTAGTACACTTAGTAGCTTTGGTTCTTGCAGTGTGATCACCATATGTACCTATTTTTGGCAATAAGAGGACTACAATATTTTCACAGTCCTGTTTTATAAATGTTTTGTTGTCTGGAAAAGAAATAGAAGATTCTTTTGTTTTAATACTAAGTCTGATTTTAAAACAACTGTAAATAATGTTTCTGTCACTGCATAACTTTATACTTTTGTGATGGAAACAAGGATACACAAACATCGACACTCCCATTCATTGCACAAGGCCTAAGACAATAATCCCTATTTTATCACTGTTACTCGATAGAAGCTCTCTTATTTCCATCTGTGGCCAAGAAGACCAGCATCTTCATGATGACCTGCACCTTCATAAACATGTGGGTCTGCACTCCGCGACACACGGCTTGGGTTCCTGAATCGGAGCTTGGTAGCATGTCATACAAAACAGTCCAAAGCACACGTGGTATCGTTCAAAACGAGTCTGCTGCAGCCTCTTATTTCACAAATATGCTGTTTATTTGATACATTGTCGTTGTGTATTCATGTCTGGTCACACACAAAACGCAATATTTCATGTTCAAAATATATTTATTTTTTAGCAACTTGTGTTTCTTTCCAGGGAGGAAGAGGCACGGCAGATGTTGCTCATTACCTCAGTCCCATGTGTTTTGTAATAATGAACAGATAAAACACACTCAGAGAATAAGACTGGCTAAAAGCTGTTTCACACCAGTGCGATGCCAAGCATGCTGTGCAGGGATGCATGAGATCTACACTCACCAATGACCAGATGAACAAAATAGTTTTATCTCATTTGTTTTTCGTGTGCTAAAATACACAAATAAGCATTTGCAATTTCTAACGCATGATTGATTAGATTTTTCCGTTTAGTACTTGTTTGTACATACAAGGTCAAAGTTCAATCCAACGTTGAACAGTGAGCTCCAAATGGATGTTTAGGCAGGTGCATAAAACAAAAACATGGAAAAGGGGCGAAGCATATTTGACTTGAAGGGGCAAAAAAAAAAAAAAAAAATTACACGAGGTGTTAAAGTTAAATCAACAGGATTGTAGTTTGATATTCCTCAATGGAAAGAAATCATTTGATTAACTGTTGACTTCGAGAACTGGTGTCACTTCCACCGCAAAAGATGGAAACTCCAGGTATTTCCACAGATGCAAATGTTAGATATGTGTGGATGTTGTACTGCAAAACGTTTTGGAATCAATTCATGAAAAAGAAAAAAAAAAAAACATCAATTTGAAAATGATTTGGAAAAAAAAACATGAGACTCTGCACTGCCTACTCGTTATCCTGAATGAGCAGCTCTGTATAACTAATGTATGAAAAATTTAAAATTCTTGTCCAGATCGTCCGATTATAATGACTGCAATACGCTAGCCTGATGAAGGCTTTTCTTATGGGTTTGCAACCCAGCATCTGAACAAACCAATTACGCTATGTAATGAAGAGTAATAAATTGCAAATATAGTAAAAAGAAATTGAAAAAAAAAAAGTCAGAGAAAAGGAAGAAGTTGAGCAATAAGCATGTTGGTGTGTATTATGCAAGGAGACGGGACCCACCTTCAACCAAAACAGTGCTGTGCTGCAGGTGATATTTAGTTAACGCTGTACCATTTTAACCCTCACATATAGTTTGAACCAGCTCATCACACTCAAGAACGTATCTTTGTGTGCCTTGTTTAATTGCTCAGCAATGTAAACCACACCGCTCGGATAGCCACCACGTTTGTATCTCGAGCTCATTGGCTGGTACCCGAAGCCATGAAGGCATGAGACAGTGAGATTTAATCATTTGGAAAGGGAGGTCTTGAAGGGGGGCAACCGTACGGTCATAATGGTGATGTGTACGAATGAAAGGCTGACATTATCGATGCGCAAGTCGGGCACAACAATAAGTAGATCACCGGAAAAAGTATGCATCGCACACACGTCTCGTCTCATGTTGGCTTAGTCATAGTATATCGTCTGGAGAACACCAGGACTTGCCAAGGGTTCTCACTGAGAGTTGTCTTGCACTTTGTACCACCGAATCACCGCTCAGTCATGCAATGTGCACTCGCACACTTCAAGACTGTCAATTCTCGATAGCAGACGCGTTAAGTCCGATGACAGTGAAACTCCAGGATTGTGTGCCTTTCATCAACACCAATGTCATTAAGTACAAATTTTACATGAGGCTCTATTTATCATGTTCACCAATGAATTACAGTAAATGCACTATTTTGTTTGAAGTCCTCGCTTTTTTCACTCATAGTATTTAGAAAAATGGGTTGTAGCGAGCGTGCTCAAAAGTGGATATCAAGGACACTGGTTAAAAATAGCTCATTACAGCAGTACAGTATATTGTCACTTTAATGCAATTTTCTGCTCCTTATTCTACAATGTTCCTTGAAAATCTTGGGCCACTCTGGTGCTATAAGCCCTGGATTAGAGCTTGCATTGAGTCCAAACAAAACAAACAAAAAAAGACAACAAGCCAGAGCCTATCCCTCCCCAGCCCGCTCTGTCTGTGTGGCCTATCATCTGTATTTATGGGCAAGAACCAAACACTACCCGACATTTTCTGGATGAGTTAACCATAATAATTACGTTTAGAAATCATTTTGATTTTTATAGTTGAAAAAAATTTCTAAGAATAGAAAAGGGATTGCAATGGACAGAGGAAAAAAATAACCAATATTTCAAGGTGGCATAAAACCTTTTTCTCTGTTTTCCTGGGCAAACCCTGTTTTGAGTGTCTATTGTAATTTTCATTACAAACAGCAGTGGGAAATCACTGCTTTTGCCACCACTGATCTTCTGTTTCACTCAGTAGTTGTCAATTTTGTGTTGTTTCAACAAGTGTGCATGTTTTTATTTAATTTTTGCTCAGCATCTCTGATGATCAGCCATTTACCTATGTTTGCTTGATAACGAGCCATTGGTATATTTAACCAATGGAGGGATATCGACGTCAGTTCACTTCCTTATTTACGTTACTATTTGACATTGTTATCGAACACGAACATGAAACCATATCAGAGAGACACCAGTAAACTCCTTGGATCTAGACAGAAAGTCCACTCAAAACATTGAAGGTAGCACATTGTCACTGCTCGGTATGCCAAGTGTTAATGTTTGTACCACATTTATACCATTTACAAGGCCACAGGGCTGATTTGAGTTGCCCTTATGGCTAGTATGATCCCCCATTTGATGATTTAAAAAAAAAAAAGATTCCAGCTCGACTCAGTCCATACATGTCCGTACAGAGTCCGCATATAGGTGGTATTGCAGCTGCTGATGAACATTGTACTTTTGTGTTTGCTCCATATAAGTCTCAACAGCAAGCTACATATCTGGAAGCAAAGATCTAAAAAAAAGATTTCATGAGAAAAACGTATATTTCCGCAGGCGGGAATTTGTCAAAATCAGGGTCCCTCAAAAGTTATTACTCAACAACCCAAAAAGTCATTCGTTATTTTTCCTATTTTGTTAATCAATTGTGAATATGTCGGATGTTTATTCGTACTTGGTGGGAAACAGCTTTGGCAAAGTGAAGTTGTCGCACTGTGATTGGATAATGGCTGACATCAGGATTTCTTTGCACATGATGATGGATTGTATCTAAACACTGTTCAGTTTAACTTGACATTTTATTTTATTGGATTCACACGATGACAGTTAATGGAAACCTAGATACCAATAGTCAATCCAGCTTTTCATGACTGAAACAAGATTTTCATACAACCGTTAAGAAAATAAGAAAAATGAAAATGTTATCTTTAATTTTATGTAAATAGACATTTGCTATGAAAAAAGAATCAAGCTTTCTTTAAAGTTTCAGATGATTTATGAATTGATATATGTATACACCATTTCCCCTCTGTGCCGATACAGATATTTTACAAATTACTTTTACAATCCATGTGAAGATGAATGCTGGACCGTCTCTAAGAATGGGACTTAAAGTAATAATAAAATAATCTAAAAAAAAAAAATGTACAAAATGTTGTTGATTAAAAAAAAAACAAAAAACAAATGTTTCCTTGTATGATCTACATTTCTAAGAAGGATTTGTATGAATATTTTTGTGGCTGTTAATGATTATATGAATAATATCTATACTACCAACAATAATAATTATATGTACTGTACATCCGTCCAGTTCTTTTTCCATAGCCTGTCACCCTCTTCAATGATCTTCTTTTTGTCATCAATGTATTTCGGTAATGTGTCGGGAAAAAAAAAAAAAAACAATTACCCTGTATAGATTGCTGTCTTTGATACCAGTGTAGTGATCGATACACAAATTTGTTAACCTTTAAATCTGTCACTCCTTTTCTCTCACATTCTTTATCTTAGTAACTAGCTGTAGATGTTAAGCAGTATAATAGATACTATTAGCTTGTACTCATTAGATGAAGTATGATTGATTCATTTTTGCATCAAGAAAGAAAAGATGTACTTTTTTTCTGTTTTGTGCTACTCTCAAGTGGTTTCACTGAACCAAAGCTCTCATTGAAAACATTTGAAGGGAAACTTGTTTTAAGTTGTTCTTGTAAACAAGGCATTAATCCCAATCGTTGAATGTCATGAAAAGGGGTGCGCCATACTACCTTAAATGCTAACGCTAATTATGCTAAACTCTATGATTTTCTTTGATTTGATGGGAGTTTAAGTGCATGAAGTGTTTTATTATATTGATAAAAACATATTTTTTTACAAAAGATTAATGATAATAACTGTTGACCTGAATAATAATATTAAGAATCATTGCACTTTTGATATTTAAATATTTGTATCTCAAATTTCCACCGGCTCATTTTTTTCTGGTTACATTATTGAATTCATCAACATTCAGGACTCCAATTTCTTCTCTCAATTTGTGAACAGCTCCAACTTTAATGTGTGCAGTATATACTCAGTTGCCTTTTGATTATTGCTAATCCACTTGATTCTATTACTTGAAAACCCTTGTAACCTGCTTTAGCAAAAGTTGTGGCCATGTGAAATTAGCAATTATCTATCATAAAATAAAATTCTCGACAACTTGGTGAATTTTTCTTTAAGCTGCTGTTTTGCCAAAATAGATTTTTTTTTCTTTCGTCAGCACCATTAATCAAAAATCAACAAAATCAATACAGAGTTTTCAAGTCATTAAACTGATTTAGGAACATGCGACAAAATGGAAAAAAATGTCCGCGGTCTGAGGTTCTCAGTCTTCCAGGTCATGATGAATCCTTGTCAAAATCTTCTTGGCATGGCAACTGTACTTGATTTTCTTCACTTGAAGACATTTCGCCCCTCAGAACTGACGGGCTCTTCAACGCTTCAACAAGATTTTGACAATGGGGAAAGAATTTGCTCATTTAATGAACATAAACTGCATCCTAGTTAAAAGGTCTCTGTTTAGTCCAAAAGTGTTGGGTTTTGCCATTTACAGTCTCGCTCCATATTTTCTAAACCAACCAATCAATGCCGTTTTCGTAGAAAAACCTTTGGGGGTCAAAAGACATGCTGGAATTTCAGCTGGAATCAGTCCTGCCAACAATGATCTGTCCCGGGTAGGGCGGTCACCGAGCATTCCTGCTTCGATTCCCGGTTCTTCAGCAAGCACTGTTAGATGGCTGCCACCTGTCCATGGTTAATCCATGATGGGTTGAATGCAGAACGTAATTTTCCACAAGATATTAACAAAGTATAATGAAAAAAATAAGTGAATCCTCTGCACCTTAATAGATGTGTTGTTAGCAGTGACAATAGGACGGATCTAAATAGTCACAACCGTGGATTTTCTTATCCAGACGACATGCAAATATCACAAACCTGTTAATAATTCTTTAGAGTCCCTAATCTTTTTAACGTCCCTACGAAGAAGGAGGTTCTCTTAACTCGTATTATAAGTGGGATTTTGATCTCTGCATTTCTACCTGCTTTTATTTTTGTTGGAAATCTACATAATAGTTTACCATGGTAACAAGCTCCAATCAAAAAAACAAAGCACTACGTAAACTTGAAACTTACTAGCCTGCCAATCGTGCTTCTTGAAGCGAGCTCCTGGTGTAACAACTCCCTGGCTAGCATGAGAAATCAAACAGTAAAGCAGGTTCTAATTTTTGAACACCACTTCCCATTAAGGTCTAACGCGGCTGCAGAGTCATACTGGCAGGTAAACTGCCATTCACCAACCTTGCAAAAGCAAAGCCAACAAACAGGGTTTATCTCCTTTGGGAATCTATTCCATATTGTTCTTCGGAGCCTTAGAAGCAGCAAAATGAAGTTCATTTTGAGAGTGGATTTGGACACAGACAAATGCTTCCGATTACACTTGACAGGGACTCAGTATTGGACCACATTCAATTATTTTATCCCTATTCATCATTTAGACACAAGAGGATTAGAAAAGAGTTTTTTTTTGTTTTTTAAATTTGGAAATTATTCATAATTTTTCCTCTAAAAATCTTTGGGATATGGTTCATGTTCAAAAATGTTCCTTCGGTCTGCTTCTACAGATCCTGGAACTTGAAACTGTTTTTTCTGCTTTATGCCTTCGATGGTGTAAACATCATCAATCATTATTTGTCACAACCTATTGATCATTAGGTTCCCACTGATTGCTTTTTATATGCACATTAATGCTTCCATTATTTGCTTATTCACCACTGAAGTACATAAGAGTTGACAGGATTGAAGTATTTGATGTTAATTTGAATAACCCTTGACGGATTTTTGGAATGTATTTAAAACAAAAAATGTAGTTACATCTAAACTAAATCCATTACACACAGTAAAAACAGTGAGAATAAATGAGATGCCAGACGTTTACTGTAACAAGTAGTAACGACTAGTCCTGTGAAATTACTAACAACCACGGTTTGAGTCTTAGTGTGTAACTTCTGTTCGAAAAACAGAACAAAAAAAAAGGGTTTCATGAGCCTGTATAGCATCTGACTTGAGAAGGTTCAGTGTAGGTGATTCAAAACTGTGGCTAATTGTCCAAAGCCATTGAAAACTGTTTTTTTTTTTTATTAAATTGTCTCTTTTTTTTTTACTCTTTTCTTTAAAAAAAATGTACAGCTTTTTTCCCATTTGTGTTATGACAGCCGGTGAAATTGTTAAAGCCCCAAAGTTGGCTTAAAGAGACTGAATTGTGACTCTCACAGCTCAATAACCCTCTTTTTTTTTCATTTTTGATTTTTTTTTTTTTCTACAATTAAATAATTGATGATGTGATGGACTCAGCATGCGAACTCTTGAGATTTTAATTCAAAAACCCCAAAACCAAGTTTTTTATCAACTTCGTTTTTACCCCACAAGAAATTCGACATGACGCTAGACCTGTCACACAAGGTTTACATCGTCTGGTCTAAACAATACATAGAGATATTAAAGTTTGAGCTGTTCACCCTCAGAAGCATCTGATCAAGAACTCTGTATGCAAAACACATTCATTTGTTTGTTTAAAGTGGATAGCTTGCACTTTAAGGTAGCATGGCTCTGTTGTTGCTGTACTTTCTTTTCATATTGACAACAGATTACAGCCAATGAATGTTATACATCTTGCTAGACTAGCTTACCATGAAATAACTGTTGGTTAGGACAAAAAGAGGACACATAACATATGACCCCGGAGGATGTTGTATTGTGAGTGTACTGCTGTATCCACTTAAACTTGAATCTTAAGGCAAGTGCTAGGAAATGGCCAACTGCATGTCTTTAAACACTGCTCATGCCCATTTGTGGCACCACTCATAGCATAGAGGTCAAAGATTTTGGAGTTGTTTTCACACCAATTGTGTTTTATGTGAATCAGCGGAAAATTAAGAGAGTTTTGAGCATTTTCCCCATGGTTGGGTTTAATTTTTACGCAGAAGGAAAACAAGAAAAGACAGAAAGCATCAGTTCTGCTGGAGTAGGACAGTTAATAAAGAAAAATGATTCATATTTCGATCATTTTCTCTGTATCTCGTTTATTTTTTTGAATAAACCTCTACAGTTTGTACGCTGTTGAGTAAATATATCGCTAGACGGATGCTGGAATTGGAGATGCCAGGCAGGAGGCCAAAAGTCGACCCAAGAGAGGATTTATGGAGGCAGTGAGAGAAGTTAGTTGGCGTGAGAGAGGAGGATCCAGAGAATAGGGTTAGATGGAGAAGGTTGATTCTCTGTGGCGACACCTGAAGGGAAAAGCCAAAGGGAAAAGAAGAAGTTTGTACTCTGTTGCATCCAGAAGTGAGGAGTACACCAACCGTTCAGATCACTGATGCATATATCACCAATCATTAGGGGAAAATTGTCAGCTCAATCGACTGACCGCTAAATAATGTCACGTATTAAGTCTATCAGGCTGTGTTCTACCATGGCCAATGTCTCCTTTCAAAATATGCGCGGATCAATTTACCGTTGTTTTAAACAGCTCAAATGATTGACTAAGTTAAAAATAAGCATGCTCATTTTTATTTTTATTTTTTTAAGAAAAACATCAGATGCATTTAAAAACTCAAACCGGAATCAAACCATCGACGTCCACCTCATGTCTGCCTTTTTTTTTTGAGCACCAATCCCCAATTCTCGTGTATTCATTGAAAAAGAAAAAAATCAGGACTGATTTTTGAAGGAACCATTTTTTGGTACCGCCAACGAATTTTAAAATACAGTTTTAAAACTTTGTTCTACTTGAAAAAAGGTGGTCTTTATGTATGGGGTAATGGTTTGTGACTAATATTTGAATAAAGTGCAAAAGTTTAACCTCAAGTAAGGGTCGACTTTAGATGATCCTAGATTGACAAACTAATAATCAACAATGACTGTGTCACATGGAGGATGGCAGACACTTGACAGATGTTATGAATCGGGCCGTTATTAAAATGAAAAAAAGCTCTTCATCGACAGTCATTTTGAATTATCAACACATTATAATGAAAACCAAATTCATTTGCCCCAACAGTGCAACTCAGTAAAGTTCACTCATCTCCGAACCACCTCAAAGTGATGACGAATCACAGTCAAATATACAGGCTAATTTTCCCAAATTCCGGTTTTAAGAGGTCTATAACTTGGAAAATACTGACAGGATTTTGTTTGGTGCCTACAACAAACTATTCTTTATCATTTTGGTTTTTTTCTCATCACCATGATGCAAATATCATGGTTTCAAAGGATTTTACATGAATCAAAAAACTACCAGTGTCGAGTTCAAGCGTAACATTGCTCCCAGCATGAACAACAATGGAACTTCTCTCTGCTGACATGAGGGATTCATCATGTTAGAAGTGAAGTTGTTTCTCATCATGTCACGGTAGCTTGTCCGTCATGTGTAAACTCTGCCTTGTCCATTCCCAACCACTTGCCCTTTTTTTATGTAAACAGACTTTTTACCAAAAGAGCTGGCTAAAAGGACTGACATCTGGAAGTATCTTTCAGGTCTTCTTGTATGGCTTGCACAAGGCCTACTGTAAAAAAAGAAAACAAAAAGTGGATGGGGGTCTCTCGCATCCAAGATGTGGAAAGTATAATTTTATATTTGTATTTTCAAATGATGATAATAAAAGTTGTTTGTGAAAGGTTTTCATCCTCTACTGTGGTCTAGAAATAAATGTGTTTGTCTTAAAAAAAAAAATGAAATAAAACTGTTTTCCCCCACATGGATTTTTTTAGTGATGATTAGAGCTGAAATGACTCCTTGAGACCTTTCCT
Source organism: Fistularia tabacaria (assembly GCA_901007705.1). Classification (NCBI taxonomy): domain Eukaryota; kingdom Metazoa; phylum Chordata; class Actinopteri; order Syngnathiformes; family Fistulariidae; genus Fistularia; species Fistularia tabacaria. The sequence goes on along the minus strand of CAAKHD010000197.1, from coordinate 101,920 downwards.
TACAGAAAAAGAAAAAAATCCTTTTTGTAGTTTGTGGCAGATTGGTCTTATTCATTTTAGAAGTGTACTTGAGATTTATAGATATATATACAGTCTACTGTGTGTGTGTGTCTATATATAATCATATATATAAATATATAGAACCATTTCTTCGAATATGGTTATCATTTTGTGATGCCACTTCTGACACCAACGAGGCAAGCTGCGGTTCGGCTAAATGACAAACTGAGTCAAGGACGTATCGCTCACGGGATAATGATCTTTAGAAGACGTTTTTTTATTCGACCACCCACAAAGAGGGAAAACCCAAGGGGTGCATTTCCCGACGGCAACGGTTTGCAAAACTCTCAAGATGATTTATATCAGTCTCCGATGATATTCAATACAAAGTTATCAGCCCTGATAAAGTATGAGTCTACAAATGTGCACTTCTGGTGAGAACACGATGAAAAACTACTCCAACCATTCAATCAATTTAGCCTGTAAATCAGCAGAAAGAACACAAAGTGCATGTCTAAACTCAGTGGAGTAGGTCAGCGCCACTGAAGAGACTGTAAAGTAACTGGTGAAAAATTGCAATAACTTATTGCACTGTCCATAGAAGCACCTTGACGGTACAGTGAGGCACAAAGGTCTGTCCATTTAACAGGAAAGTTAAGTTCTCATCAGAAAGATCTTTGGAGAAGATTAATTACAGTGTCCCAGAGAGATGGATGAGAGGTCCCCTTGCCTGGTTCTCAATTTTTCCCTCTACACTCACTGTTATTTTTTGTTTTGTTTTTTTTTCAAGATGGCGCTGGAAGACGGCAGCCTGTTGCAGCAGCTCCGTGTATTTTCTCCTCGATTTCTTCTCTTTCTTTACACATCTACCGTCTTATCCACTCCAATCTCGCGTTTGGGACGAGACACCGTTTTCCCAGCGCCTTGCGCTCCTTGTCTCGATTCCCTCCTAAAATGTAATAAGGAATATGTCCACTTACACCCGGGACGAACTTCTACCATTAAGAAAAGGAGCTGGACCCACCGCTGTGAGCATCCCAGAGCAGCTCAGGTGGAGCACCCGCAGGGGGAGGATAGCCGGCGCAAAGGTGAGAGAGCGGGCGGAGAGGGACAGGAGATGCAAACCCCTCCTGCATTTGGTCATCATGGGGAAAGTGAGGTCGCTGGCCAACATGTCAGACGAGCTGGCAGCCCCTCATCGACAGCCAGCATGTCTACAGGGAATGTAAGCTAGCTGTGCTTCACTGAGATCTGGCTTCAGGTGAACATACCGGACAGCGCCGTCGACCCTCCCGGCCTCACGCTGATACTCGCGGACCGGGGGAGACAAAGCGGCAGGAGGAGAGGAGGAGGACTTGCCGTCTTTGTCAACAGAAAATGGTGTAACCCCGGTCATGTCACCGTGAAGGTCTCTGTGCACCCCCGATGTGGAGCTCATGGCGGTAGGACTTCGCCCCTACTATCTCCCGTGTGAGTTTACACACTCCGTCGCGGTGCTCGTCTACGTTCCCCCGTCTGCGGCCGCAGCCAGCGCCGGTGACATCGTTCACTCCGCGATTCCGGATCTCATCCTAATCAGCGGGGACTTCAACCACATCCCTCTCACTCCCGTTCTCCCCACCTTCACCCAGTATGTAGACTGTGCAACGAGAGGAAATAAAACCCTGGACCTCCTGTATGCCAATGTGAGGGATGCCTACAACTCTTCCCCTCTTCAGACCACAACCTGGTAATCCTGGCCACCACCTATAAACCAGTGGTGAAGAGACAGGCGGCCATCACCAGGTCTGCAAAGAACTGGTCCAAAGCCACAGAGGAGCCACTACAGGAGTGCTTCGATGTCACCGACAGGAGTCTTTTTTGAAAAGGACTTCAGCAACAACATCGAGGGCAGGTTACAGGAGTCTTCCAGCACCTCTTCAACCTCTCTCTGAAGTTGCTGAAAGTGCCTAACTATTGGAAGACCTCCTGCATAGTCCAGTACCTAAGGAAGGATATCCGAGTGCTCTCAATGACTACAGGCCAGTGGCTGTAAAGTCACATGTCATGAAGTCATTAGAGAGGCTCGTACTCAGGCGCCTGAAGGAATGGCTGTCTGACTCCCTGGACCCTTTGCAGTTTGCGTACAGGCAGCATATGGGTGTGGAGGATGCAATCATCTTCCTCTCACACAGGGCCCTGTCCCATCTGGAGGGTGCGGGAAGCACTGTGAGAGTCACCTTCTTTGACTTCTCCAGTGCCTTCAACAGTGTCCGGCACTCCCTCCTCAAGGACAAGCTGCTGATTGGGCAACTTCACCCCGACCTCACTACCTGAATCCTGGACTACCTCACAGGATGGCCGCAGTATGTCAGGGTGAACGGCTGTGTTTCTGAGGCCGTGATGTGCAGCACAGGTGTGCCCCGAGGTACTGTCCTGTCTCCATTCCTCTTCACCTCCGAATTCCGACACAAGTACAGTTCCTGCCACCTCCAGAAGGTCTCTGACCACTCTTCCAGCATTGGATGCATCACCAACGACGACGAGGAGGAGCATAGAGACCTGATTGCGAGTTTTGTTGAGTGGGGCAACGAAAATCAGCTCCGACTCAACATCTCCAAGACAAAGGAAGTTGTAGTGGACTTCAGGAAGAATAGGAGGAGACCGAAACCAATCACCATACTGGGTAAAGAGGTGGAGATTGTGGACTCCTATATATACCTTTAGGGTCCATATGAATAATGAACTACACTGGACACACAACACAGATGCCCTATACAGGAAAGGTCAGAGCAGGATGTTTTTCCTGAGGAGACTGAAGTCGTTTGGTGTCTGCAACATGCTCCTCAAGACCCTCTACCAGTCTATGGTAGGCAGCGCACTCTTCTTTGCTATAGTGTGCTGGTGGGGCGGTGCCAGGACTGGTGAGGTCAACAGGCTCAACTAGCTTGTGAGGAAAGCTCGCTCGGTGGTGGGACTCAACCTGGACCATCTTGAATCGGCGGCTGTGGGGTGGGTGAAGGACAAACTGGGAGCTATCCTGGACAATCCTTCCCACCTCCTGCACGACGAGCTGTGGCTGATGAGCAGCTCATTCAGCCTACTGCTCATCCAGCCCCGGTGCAGAACTGAACGCTTCCGACACTCCTTTGTGCCCACAGCCATCAGACTGTATAACAGCAGTTTGGACGCCACACAACTCTGACTGTCTGGAGGGCATGTGTGTGACCACCACCTCATTACTCACTCACCCTCTCACACGTGTTGTGCCCCTAACTATGCAGTCCGTAACTCTGAAGTCCACTTTACCCGGATCGACATTATTCCATCGCGTCCTGTTTATTCTATCAGTACCAACATCCCATTGTCGTCAACCATTTCTCCTTACCCTTGTCAATTTGATTCTACGCTCACCTCTACTGGTTACTTACTTATTTATTATAGTCTCACATTTTTCTTCTTCTTCTTTTCCTTTCGGCTTTTCCCTTTCAGGGGTCGCCACAGTGAATCAACCTTCTCCATCTAACCCTATTCTCTGTATCCTCCTCTCTCCCATTTTTTTATCTCTTTTCCACACTCTCCGTTGCTCTGGACTGTTGACCCTAAGTACCTGAAATCCTCCAACTTCTTGATCTCTACTCCCTTTAGCCTCACTGTTCCACCTGGGTTCCTCTCATTTACAAATATATATTCTGTCTTGCTGCGACTAACCTTCATTCCTCTCATTTCCAGAGCAAACCTCCACCTCTCAAGATTTTCCTCAATCTGTTCCCTGCTCTCACTACAGATCACTATATCATCTGCAAACATCATGGTCCATGGAGATTCCTGTCTAACCTCATCTGTCAGCCTGTCCATCACCACTGCAAACAGGAAGGGGCTCAGAGCTGATCCCTGATGAAGTCCCACCTCCACCTTGAACTTCTCTGTTTCACCTACAGCACACTTCACCGCTGTCTCACAACCAGCATACATGTCCTGGACCAGTCTAACATACTTCTCTACTTCACTACTCCAGACTTCCTCATACAAAACCAGAGTTCCTCTCTCGGCACCCTGTCGTATGCTTTTTCTAGGTCTACAGAAGCACAATGCAGCTCCCTCTGACCTTCTCTGTACTTCTCTATTAGCATTTTCAAAGCGAATACTGCATCTGTAGTTCTCTTTCGAGGCATGAAGCCATACTGCTGCTCACAAATACTGACTTCTGCTCTCAGTCTAGTTTCCACTACTCTCTCCCATAACTTCATTGTCTGGCTCATCAACTTTATCCCTCTATAGTTACTGCAATTCTGCACATCCCCCTTATTCTTGAAAATGGGCACCATCACACTTCTTCTCCACTCTTCAGGCATCTTCTCTCTCTCTCTCTCTCAGATCCTGTTGAATAATCTAGCCAGAAACTCTACCGCTGCCTCTCCTAGACACTTCCACACCTCCACAGGTAGATCATCTGGACCAACTGCCTTTCCACTCTTCATCCTCTTCAGCGGCTTCCTCACTTCACTTTCACTAATCTCTGCTACTTTGTGGTCTACAATAGTCACCTCTTCTTCCCTTCCCGCTTTCATTTTCCTCATTCATCAACTCTTCTAAGTAATCTTTCCATCTTCCCATCACTCTTCTAACATCTGTCAATACATTTCCCTCTCTATCCTTAATCACCCGGACCTGCTGTACATCCTTTCTGTCTCTATCTCTCTGTTTTACCAACCTGTATAAATCATTCTCTCCCTCCTTAATGTCCAACCGAGCATACAAGTCACTGTATTAAGATAATACTTTATTGATCCCCACAGGGGAAATTCCCTTCGTTTTGCCTGTGGTACCTCTATCTTTATTTTACGCTGCATCTTCCTGTACACCTGTCTGTTCTCTTCAGTCCCTCCAGTGTCCCACTTCTTCTTTGCTAATCACTTTCTCTGGATACTTTCCTGCACCACTTCATTCCACCACCAGGTCTCCTTATCTACTTGCCTTCCAGATGGCACACCAAGTACTCTCCCACCTGTCCCCCTGATCACATTAGCTGTAGATGTCCAGTCATCTGGAAGCTCTCCCTTACCACCAAGAACCTTTCTCATCTCCCTGAAAAAAACATGCAACACTCCTCCCCTTTCAGCTTCCACCACTTTGTCCTCTGCTCTGCCTTTGTCCACTTGGTCTTCCTTGTCATCAGAGTCATCCTACAAACCACCATCCTCTGCTGTCTGGCGACACTCTCACCTACCACTACTTTGCAGTCACTGATCTCTTTCAGATTACCTCGTCTATACAAGATGTAGTTTACCTGCGTGCTCCTACCTCCGCTCTTATAAGTTAACTTATGTTCCTGTCTTTTCTAGAAAAAAGTATTCACTTCAGCGATTTCCATCCTTTTTGCAAAGTCTACCACCATCTGTCCCTCTACGTTCCTATCCTGGATACCAAACCTGCCCTTCACTTCTTCATCACCTCTATTTCCTGCACCAATGTGTTCATTGAAGTCTGTCCCATTTCTGCATCAATTCATCTAACTCATTCCAGAACTTCTCCTTCTCCTCTAACTCACATCCTACCTGTGGTTCATAGCCACTAACAGCATTGAGCATCACACGTTCAATTTCTAGTTTCAGGCTCATAATTCTATCTGACATTCTTTTCACCTCCAGAACATTCCTCACAAACTCCTCCTTCAAGATAACTCCTACTCCATTTTTCTTCCTGTCAGTACCATGATAGAACAACTTAAAACCTGCTCCCAGGCTTCTAGACCTACTACCTTTCCAGCTGGTCTCCTGGACACACAGTATATCCACCTTCTTTCTCTTCATCATGTCAACCAACTCTCCACCTTTTCCTGCCATCGTCCCAACATTCAAAGTCCCTCCTCTCAGTCCCAGACTCTTGTCTTTCCTTTTCTCTCTCTGCCTTCCTCCTCTCCTTCTTCGACCCAGAGTAGCCCAATTTCTACTGGTACCCTGTAGGTTATCGGCACCAATGGCAGTCCTTGTTCACCCATTCCGGATCAGTCCTTGACTGATCCGGAATGAAATTTTTAGGTTTGATTTGCATATTTGGCTTTGCAAAACTTTTACGCTGGATGCCCTTCCTGATGCAACCCTCTGCATTTATCCAGGCTTGGGACACATGTGTGTGTGTGTGTGTGTGTGTTTGTGTGTCTGCACACATATATATATATACATACACAACGCAGACACACATATAAATATGTCTGTGTGTGCTTGTGTGTGTGTGTGTGTGTGTAGGTACAGGTATGTTTATGTATGTATGTATTGGCATGTATGGTGATATATATGTGTATATATTTTTATGTATATATATGTTTGTGTATGTATATATTCTTTCTTTTCTAACTGTTGTGCTTATTTATATGTTGTCTTTTTGATATTGCTATTGTTGCGCTGCTGCAACGAACAAATTTCCCCTATGGGGATCAATAAAGTATCCTATCTTATCTTATCTTATCTTATCTTATCTTATCTTATCTTATCTTATCTTATCTTATCTTATCTTATCTTATCTTATCTAATCTTATCTTAGTTAGCGGTTGAAGAAGAAATAGTGGATTCGCTGTGAAAGGTGAGGTCAGTGTTACAGATTGTATCTTGGTCCAGGACATTTCTGTCACAACAGATGTTCTAATGGTGAGCAGTCATATTGTAAAAAAACATGTATACATGATGCAAAATGATAACCACAAAATAATTAATATTTTTACTACTAACAATAATAATGATAATTATGATAATAATGATATTCAAATCTAATCAAATTTATACAACGCTTTTTAGGACTCTTAAAAGACACTTTGCTATGGTTCTTTTTAATTTCCTTTTTATGTCGGACAAGAAAGTGTGAACTTGCTGATGTAAAAGAAATCTAAAGAGTTTCAAATGGAAAAAAAATAGAGAAACATGCAATGATATTATTTTGCTTCTTTAGACCAAATGAATCATCATTATTCCCAAATTGGACGTTCGGTCCTAAAGACAGCACCCCCTTGATCTGGTTGATTATCGCATCTCAGCCCTTCAGTTAACCGAGAATAAAGAATGATGCATCAACGCTCGTCACAACACAAATGAACGATGAAAGCATCGGCTTTTTTTTTTTTTGAATATGATCACACAAAAAATATTCTTAATGTACATTCTCCTCTTCCATCAGTGACGTATAGGAGGGAGGGGATATTCAACAATAAGAAGAGGTCCAAACAATCCCATCAAAGTTGGAGGAAATGTTTATGCACATCAAGCAGCTTAAATCTAATGTTTATATTCAAAGTTCTGCGCTTCAGGTAAAAATACATGAGGTACACATTATGTGTCTCAGTTATTCAGTTAGTCTTAACATCTGGTCAGATTTAAGTTGCTTAATGCGAATAAACATTTCCTCCAACTTTGATGGGATTGTTCGCGCCTTAACATCTGGTCAGTTGTGACCTTTCCAGCATGTCCAAATGAGACAGATTTTCCACTCACAGCAACACAGCTCCTCCAAAAGGCATCAGCTGAGGAACTAAGAGGACCAATTAAAAATGTTGAAAAATGACTGCAGGTGCAGGGGTGTCTCTTGAGAGCTCATTTGGTGAAGGTCTGTGTTCTCACATATGCTTTTAAAGCGCACAGTTTCCGTTCTAGAAAAGCCAATGTGCACGAGAACTATAGACTCTCTATGGTCCCTCAGTCAGTGGTAGGGTATTTTTTTTCCTCCAGTAATGTCTTTTTGAAGAACAATTAATTTCTTAACATATCATGTTAAAAAGTGCCAACGGTTTGCAAGTTTCAAAAAGCTTGAAACTGGATGTAAGATTATGAAATTGAACTAAACAGTTCTAGAACTATCTAATCATGAAATAGCATTCGGGACTCAACCAGAATTTGTTTTCATAATCCATTTCAGTTTATTTACACCCATGTCCAAGTGATTGAGGAAGACCAATGGAGTGCTGATATTCAGAACTTCTTGTTGGCAAATCTACTTGCTGAGTGAGTAAAGCCTTTGGAGATGTGACTATAATTTCTGTAGATTGTAATTCTCCTTTCACGGGAATTATCTTTGAGGAATATGTTCGTCATTTATCATTTTTTGGGAGCAATGCCCATTATTATGCACAATGTCAAGTCTTATTAACACTAAATGACCAAGGTATATTAAGATGCATGGAACAATATTTTGATATCCAAGATTGAACTGTTGTGTTTGGAACCACAACATCTCAATATACGCTGCAAATTCTGTGAAAACCTTTCTTTATATCAAGTCAATGTATTAGCTTCTGTGCGTCCATTGTTTTACCGCATGAAGCTGTCTAGCTCACTGTAACTAGTCTTGTTGCTCAAGGCTAAACTCAAGCTAAGCTTACTCTTGGTGAAAAGGTTTTAAATTGAGTCTTAGCAGCCATAATGCTCAGCAGCCCTGAGTTCCTCTATGCGTGAATGTCTGGGGTTTATTTGTAAGGGTTAGGTTTCATGATTAACTTTATCCACTGTGAATAGACTTTTGATTACCTATTGCAAGAGCATAAGAGTGACTTGCGTTATAAACTGATTTGCGCTTGTATCTTTGTCTCCCTTTGTCTCCCTTCCTACCTTTTTTCTTCGGAAAGTAAAAAAACGAACTCACAGCCTCAAGAATTGCCCATGTTGTGTTCTCTTATTAATTGTTTGCTGACAGATTTAATGCTTGAGCTCTGGCCATTTTCGACAAGCACGGTCCGCCTCCATATGTTTGTGGTGCCGCTGCTCTCAGATTTTCCATCTACCCTTGAGTTTCAATTGGCGGCATGACCAATCGAAGGGGTTTTAACCTCATGACTAAGTGTGATCTGTCTTGTGCAGCTGCAGAGTCTTGTTGCTATTAAACTATTCATGCATGAGGTGATCTCATTTGACTTTTGTTTAGTTTTGTGTATGTTCAAATATTAGCTCTGAAATCCTGTACAGACTGTGATAAAATGATCTCCACTGCTAATGTCAGCGGAAGTGGGATACGATGATGATGTTTGTCAAATTAGTTTGGGACACAGGGAGACAAAGATACAAGCGCAAATCAGTTTAAGACGCAAGTCACACTTATACTTTTGCGAGAGGCAATCAAAAGTCTATTCACAGTGGATAAAGTTAATCATGAAACCTAACCCTTATAAATAAACCCCAGACATTCACACATAGAGGAACTAAAGGCTGGTGTGCATTATGGCTGCTAAGACTCAATTTAAAACCTTTTCACCAAGAGTAATCTTAGCTTGAGTTTAGCCTTGAGCAACAAGACTAGCACAGAGGCTAATACATTGACTTGATATAGAGTTATCGTATTGACAAGCAGCTTTCTGTGCATCAACTGACATGGTTGAATTATAGTTTGCTCTAGCATAAGGACATATGGCAAAAAAAAAACAATTTCATAGGACTACAAAATGTGAAACTGAAATCCTAATTGGAGTTGTTCATGATGCACAGTGATACTCTGGACTTCCTTGGACACCAGTGACGATCATCCCCAGGATCAATGTGGAAGGTGGTCTGTTTCATGAATGAAATACAACTCTGAGATATTTTACCTTGGTTGCATAGATGGCATTTTCATATAGTGAGGGGGAATCGATAGAAAACCAGCTACTTTTTTTCAGCAGCTATATTTGTTCAAATTTAATGAAGACATTTTACTCATCCGTAGATTCATGAATGAGAGGTGAAGCGTATTTGAAAAAAAGAAGAAAAGCAGGTCCCAAGCCAAAAGCAAAGACTACCGTGATCTGGTAAGACAAGATAAGATGTCACTCCGCCTTAACATGTCAAAATAAGTTTGCTGCATTTTTTAAGCCATCCGCTTCCCCTAAAGTAATATGTGGGTATCAAAAAATTAAAAGAAAAAGGAGGTTGGATGAGTTTTTCGCAGTTTTTGAACTGAATGACCCTGGCTGACTGTGAGATGAAGGCAAGGTTCTTGATAGGCAACGCAGGCTTGCCTGAGGAGGTACTTGCCAGAGTAAAAAGGCCTGAATATACACATAACACTTAGATTACATAACCGAAGATAATATACAGACCTACAATAAATAGATGAGTGGACAATCTCACAATGAGTGGATGGAATGCGGGGCCATTCACCGCCGGACTGATTGGAGGTGATGATTACAGGCTCCCTGCCAGACATAAACATAAATATTAAGCGCAGCAGGATAATTCAGGAGGGAGCTATGACCCAGAAAAAGAAGTTTCAGGGGACATTTGAACAACACATTCTGTAGCCTATCAATATTGGCAAGTCAGCTGGTTCATTGGTTTCACATTTATGGCTAGCTTAAGAATAACCCCATTGGCCGTGGCTCTGTACTGAGAAAAAGAAAAAGAAATTGTTCCCGCCCTACAATTACTATCCCCAGGTCTTCAGCAATTGGCTATTGAAAGCAATTGAATGTATTAATAACTCTGTGCCTAGAAACCTGCACAAAAGAAAACAATCAAAATGCAATATAGTGCACAAGATACAAATGTGGGAGCCATACAGAAGATTGTACTGTGCTTCTTTGCAGAATAAAACAGTTTTGAGGAGTCAGATTTGACGCTTCATTGCCCCAAAACCACGATAACATAATCACATATCAATCCACCATAGAGGTGTTATACGTGACACAATTCAGTATATATATTTTTATACATAACACAGTCTGGCATGGGAAAATAGGCCTGCCCGGAATCGCTGACTTCCAATTAGTCACACGAAACAGTGTGTATGGAAATAATGATGTCGGGATTATTGCGAAATAACCCCCATTCATGATGTTATCATGTCACCTTTCATTTTTTTCTGGAGGTAATTATGATTTGCATTTATTTCAAGTATTTGGAGAAAACATTTTTGCATCTCATATTTTTGACAGAAACTCTTTAGCTTTGTAGGGAAAATCTTATGCCTGTTTATATGCATACACAACATGTCGGGTCCCAGTTTCTTGGATACTTGTTCTGTTCGTATATAATGACTCAAGCCAGAGGATTAAGACCCAGAGGAAATGAGAGAAATACATAATGAGCTTCAATCATTGCTATAAGAGAACAGGATTGAAAATGTCTCTGCTGAACATCTTGGCAGCATTGAGTTGGGTCTTACTATGGCGTATGGACAAAGGTACAAAATTACTGTAAACTTAAAAATAAACAAATAAATTATATATATATATACACATATCCTAAATATATATTTTATTATTTTTTTTTGTTATGTATATATGTATATATATTATTATTTATTTTTATTATGTATATATGTATGTATATATATATATTATCTATATCATGTATATAAATATATATATATACATATTCATAAATATATATTTTATTTTTTATTTTTGTTATGTATATATGTATGTATATATAGATTATCTATATTATGTATATATATATATATATATATATATACACAAATTGGGACATACATACTGGACAGTGGTTCAAGAGTCCACCAAGTGAACCTCAACAGTCTTAACATTTGAATTGGAAAGAGGCATGCCTGTTGATTTGGTGTTTGAACCTCCACCTGAACCAGATGTGAGAGGCGTGTTTTGAGAAGGAATGAGGGGGTTGCATGATCTGGCGAAGAAAGGCCTGGTACAAACAGAAATGGGCCCATGGCGCTGACTGGAGAGGAGATTTTTTTCCTCCTTGGCCATAGGTGTGGAAGATCTTGATAAGTCACTGGATCTGACCCTGTACAGTTCTTTAGAAACTGTCACTCATCGTGTACACCATGCCAGCCAATGACAACACCATGGCAGCCAATAACAACCACAAGAATTATAATATAATTAGTATTATTATTAAAACATAAATACGGGTTACAACAACACAGCAGTTCAATGATCTGATCATCCATGCGCGCATATATTACTGGTGCTTTCTCCATCCCTGACACCAGTGTTGTGAGCCATTGTGTGGCTCAGAGAGCTTGGAAGTTACTTTATTAAACAAAAACAAACAAAAAAGAAACAGGCACACACCTAACAGGAATACAGAGGTTGTATTTCAATAAAATCCCCAAGTCTCTGTTGTGCTTACTAATTAAGATATAAACTGAGGTTGACTTAAAGTGTCTAAGTCACACCACCATATACCTAAAGCCCTGTAGCATCTAAAAGAAATGGCAAGAACAGCAATAAAACACACTTATTCGAGAACTAAAAACAGTCCCATGAACTTTCAGAGAAGTGTCACCACCAAGGGTGACTGCATCACTGCTAATGGCTACACCAGTGTCTACTGTTGTTGTTCACTTGTACAACAATCGTTCAAAAACATGCCGCGGATAACAGTGCATTTGTCAGATAGGGTAATAACCCATTAACGCGTGTAATCATTTACCCAGATTCCTAGTTTTCATTCATCTACAACACATAGATATAGCTAAACTAAAAGACTAAAAGTTTGTTCTCTTTTCAAAAATATATGTCTCTAAATCAATGCTTGATTGATGTGCTCTTTGTTTCAAGAACTGCCAGATTTGATTGTCTGTCCAAGCAATCTTGTCTGAAGGAAGGATAACAGACCCCGCCTCTTCTTTGGGCAATAATGTTTTGTAATGTAGCAAAACTGCTGTTGGTTTGTGAGAGTGCTCTCCTGCTGGCTGATTGCAATCCATAATTAGGGTTCTTTGTTAATGCCAGGTAGTGTCAGGTGTTAACACCAGTCTGATTGGAGTGTGTCAGTGGTGAGTGATGATTGGGATGCTTCGCAGGCCAGAGTTAAATATTCATCAGTAAATACTCTACGGTGTTAAGAGAAGATAGAGTTGATGGGAATGAGTCAGGGCTTAGAGGGCCACTGGATATGATTTCTGCAGAATGGAGGACCGGTGTATTCAGCCACCGCAATCAGCCACAGCAGCAAGGTGCTTGAGAAGGGGTTGATTAGAATATTTCAGTCACATATTTAAGAATTTATGAAAATGTAGATCATTTTCCATGTTTTATAAAAAGAAAGAAGGTGGGAAAGCCAGACCTTTGAAGACAGGTCTATTCTTTCCACAGATACATTTTGAGATGTACTGGGTTGTGTTTGTCTGCTCTGGTCATTCCCCTGGGTGCCACCAGGGGGGCGATAGTGTTTATTTGTGCTGTGGTTGAGGCCGTATCGTTCGTCTTCCTCTCCAGTGAGTTCATAAAGTACTTCTGGTTTGGCAACACGATATCACGGCTTCTGGCCCCCTTATTTTGGATAAGTTAAATCCCGACAGTATATGTACTTAAGCACACTCGCTTGGGGAACATGATAAATTAGCGACAAGGACGATTCACCCGGAGGCTCGTGAGAACGCTTGGGTGGTGAAGAATCCACGCCAGTTGGCGGCAGATACTGTTGGCATTGCTGTGCCGGCTGGTTGACGGTTAGCCGGGAAGATGGCGGGCATCGTCGGTCGTGTCGGGATTTTTGGCAAAGCGACAGAGCAGTGGCCAACATATGTGGAGATACTTGAACACGTTGTGCTGGCAAATTGCATAGAGGATAACAGGAAGCTTCCAGTACATCTGAGTGTGATAGAGCTGATAATGTATGGATTTATGCGCAGCTTGATTGCCCCAGAGAAACCAGGGGGGAAATCTTATGATCAGGTTGTGGAAGTCCTACATACCCGTTTCTCCCCCAAACCCATCTTGATGCCAAAAGATATTGCTTCCATAAATGTCAACAAGCAGAGGGCGATTCAATTGCACAATTCATCGTGGATTTAAAGAAATTGTCTGAACAGTGTGAATTTGGGTGCTTACCTGCAAGATTCACCTAGGGACGGGTTGGTCTGAGGGCTCAGTAGCGATTCCATACAGAAGAGGCTATTAAAAGAGGCAGACTTCAGCTATGAGAAAGTGGAGACAGTGGCAAGGGTGTCCCAGCAGCTATGCAGCTCCCTGAAGGTGAATGCAGTGTCCTTCTCATCCATGTCAGGGAGGAAATGTACCAGATATGGTACAGAAACATTCTGAAAGTGGCTGCTTTTACAAGGACCAGAGCTGCCACAGCAGGGGTAGGAAAGGCCACATCTCACGGACATGCAAAGAGAGCAGGACAAGAAATAAAACTGGAACCACAATGTGGGAGAGGAAAGACAACAAATGGACGGAAAATTTAAAGAGACAGGTAAATAAGCTTGTCACCAATGATAAGCCGAGTGACACAGATACCACTGATTCTGACGCAGATGTCTCCCTGCACATGACAGATGTAGTCAAGAGGGCAACACCGAGAGAAAACATTGCACAGCAGGATAACCCAGCCTTTGCAGTCATATGGGTCAGGCCAAAAGTTGAGGGACAAACAACCAAGATGGAACTAGACACAGGTGCAGCAGTGTCCATTATCTGAGAAAAGCTGTTTGATATACAATTCAGCCTCATTCATCTGCGTCACACCCACATCCTGCTGAAAACATACAGTGGCCTAGTCATCGCCCCAGTAGTAGAAGTTAGGGTGCAGATGAATAGACAAAGTGCACAGCTCTCCCGATCAGGGTAAGGCATACCCCAGATTTGGCCGTGAGTGGTTGAGAAGTGTGAGACTGAACTGGAGAGCAGTAGCATCAGCTGATGACATGGGTGATTTCCCATGTGATGCCTGGTGGTCAATGTTCGCATTCAGAACCTGAAGCAAAGCAGAACAAAACTACGCTCAGATTGAACAGGAGGCCCTTTGAATCATATTTGGCATACACAAGTTCCATTCCTACCTCGATGGCCGGCATTTCACCCTGCTTACAGACCACAGGCCACTGACAACTATATTGAGCCCCAGCAAGGCTACTCCATCCATGGCAGCTGCCAAGGAAAAGGGGTTCAGTGGATAGGGTGCTAATACATCACCTGGACAAACTGCCGGTGTGCAGCACGGACATTCGCAGAGACAAGGCATGACCCAGTTCTCGCTCTATTGATGGACAGGGTGCTCTCGGGGCAGTTCCCCGTGACTTAAGGGCACGACAATGCCCTGACACCCTTTTACTCATGGAGAGATGAGCTCACTGTGGTGCAGGGATGCCTTCTTTGGGGTAACCGGGTGATTGTGCCCCTAAGACTGAGGCCACAATTGCTGAAAGAGCTGCATGCAGGGCACCCTGAGGTAGTGAAAATGAAAGCCATCGCTCTGAGTTATATCTGGTGGCCGGGGATTGATGCTCAGATTGAACAGCAGGCTAAAGTTTGCGATTAATGTCAGGGCAACCAGAAGGCTCCCAGTCTCTCCCCACTGGACTGTTGGTCATGGCCAGGGACTCATTGGCAGCAAATCCATGTGGATTTTGCGGGCCCTTTCAAGGGGCGTATGTTTCTAGTGGTAGTTGATGCCCACTCGAAGTGGCCTGAAGTACAGTTGATGGATTCAACCATGACTGCGAAGACCATTCTGGCTCTTAGGAGTTTGTTCAGCCATCATGGATTGCCCGAAGTGTTGGTCAGTGATAAGGGCCCACAATTCACTTCAAGTGATTTTTCAGCTTTTCTCAAAGCAAATGGAGTAAGCCACATGCGCACCGCACCATTTCACCCAGCCACAAATGAACAGGTGGAACATTTCGTGCAAACACCGAAGCGCTCGTTGAAAGCGTCCAGGGAGTCAACCACGACCACAGTGCAACACAGGCTGGATTCATTCTTGCTCAGCTACAGAAATGCCCCACATGCCACTCGTTCCACTGGAGACCCCACCTGGTATTTCTGGAGAGGGCGTGTGAGTGGCGGGTTGGCGACTTCCAAACAGTCCAATGGTCTTAAGCCACCGGGCTGATTCTGAGTCCTTGAAGTTGAGAGGCCAGGTGAGGTGCAGGAGGAGCCTCTGCCCATAGATGAATGGACATGCGCAGCGGCCATGACATCAGCCAGCAGCTCCCAGCACAAGATACAGTGGTTCCTCTGGACAGCTGAGGGCATGACTTAAATATCAGCATTAGTTTGCCTCATGAAGACTTGCAAATTCAGACTGATCACTTTTGCACTACAAAAAAGAAATGAAAAAAAAGTGGGTCGGGAGCCAGCACTAAGAAGAAGTGGAAGCTAGTCCTAGATTTTGCAGCATAAAAGTGACATAAAGCTCTTCCCCTGAGGATACCCTTCTCTGTTGCTGCAGAAGTTGTGACAGTGGCTGAAGAGTCAGGAGAATCCTCTCAAAGAATCACCTTTTCCAATAAATCTGTTTCCAGTTTGACCATCATAAGCAAACATGGTCCAAAAAAGAAATACATTGGCTTATGGCTGGTTGGCTTATGAAAAGTGATTCACCAGTTTATTTATACACAAACAACTGGAGGCTCCTAATACAGAAATATCTTTGGTGAAATGTTGTGTTTCAGTCTGTCTCATAAATTCAGATGGGTCATCTTTTCTGATAGAAGAGTGTTTTTTTTCCCATTTGTACTGCTCATTTGACTCCTGAGATTCATTTTTCATAATTCCATTCAACTCATATTTGGGAAATTGTGGCAAGGGATACTTTCTTTGGAAAATGTGTGTGCTTCTGTTTATTAGCATGAATATGTGTATTTGCAGGCACATCTCTACGTATAGATGAGGTTGTGGATCCTCTCGCTCAACCCAGATGATGTATTACTATCTAAAACAAGTCGTACCATTACAGCTGACATGCATAGAGGTGGTCTGGGGACTATGAACTGTGTTCAAAATGTAATGCTGCCTTAGGTAAGGTAATAATAATTACAGTCATTTCTCACTGGAGGGTAAGATTAAAAAGATTAATCATGGACTAGAAAAATTCAAGATACACATCCTGCTTTTTTGAAATAAATTACTTTCTTTTTCAAGCATTTAAGGTCCCATATCTTGAATAAATGTCATTGGCATTGTTTTTACATGTATTTGGGTCACTGGTGTTGCATATTGCACGGACACATTTGAAAAATACAACCCTACCTAACAGCTCTACCCAGCAGAATTTTTTAACTTGCTTGCAGACCAGCACTTTTCTGACAACACAGGAGCTATAAGCATTATGTCGGAATTACAAACAAATCATGTAGACTGTCCACTTGGACCAAATAATGTTCCTGTGACACAAGTGTCTGAAATTTGCGGTCAACTGACCACGAGTCTGCCCTCCTCTCAAGCTGAGAATTTTACGTATTTGAAACAATAATTTGGCATTTGCATAATACAATTACATACTATCTCATGCCAAACTGAGGTGAGGTAAAAAGGATCTGGATAAAACTGGTCATGTAGTAGGTTTCAAAACATGGTACAGACACTTCATTCAAGGTTGACATAAATCGGTCCTTTTAAAAGGAACCTAATAACAATCTTTCAAAATACTGAGGCTCCCCCTCAGGAGGTCTACCATCATGTTGCCATCACTTACCAGTTGCGGCAATCATAAGCTGAGTGTTGGTTCTGAAGTGAAATGACAAAAGCGAACTCATGACAGCCACAGACAAAGAACAAGCAGGTATAGAATGATGACATTTTAGGAGGGAAATATATAGGAAAAAAACAGAATAAGGTTTTAAAATGTCTTTGGGATACTAATGACCTAGAGATGTCGGAATGATCAAGCACACTCTTTGCAGCAGCCCCCCTGATTACAATGTTCAGTTGACTTTTTTTCCCCACATTGTCCTGATCTATGCAAAGGGTTGGGGTTTGAGGTTTTGGCTGGGTTCATATTTGAGCTTTGACTCCAGCGTATGGTTAGGTTTATGTCAAGGTTAACGTTACACTTCATGGTTAAAATTAGGACTATGTTTAGGTCAAAGTTAAGTTTAGTAAGGATTTAAGGTTTGGGTTCTGGGGGAATTACATTAAGTAATGCTCAAGGCCAAGAGCTCATTTATGCCCAACATTAAATATGTATAAGTATACAGTCAGAGCCTTCTCTTCATCATCTGTGTTCATTTCATCTGGAATTCTATACATTATTCGGGAGCTTGAAAATTTGTAGCCAAACGTAGCAGACAGAGCAGTACTACCAGAAGTCATGGGAGCAGGTGCTGTGCAGTATGCTCAAACAAACAAAAAAAAACAACTTGGGGAGCATTTGTCCCCTGAGGATAATTATTAAAGTCAACCAGCGAAAAGAACAAATAACAAGAAGGTTCAAGGTTTGGCTTTAAATGTCTCCCTCAGGGGAACTTTGTCAGAAATTTTGGAGCAGGGAAGCAGTTGCACATACAAATACAAACCATCATATATTCACATGCAACAGACAGACAGACAGACAACATTGCAACCTTACAACCAGGGAGAATTATCCGTCCATATGCCCCATTGTGTCCAGTACACTGATAATGCTGTCGACTGTGCTTCCTTTTTATGTCTCTTTCGGTTGTCTGAAATGGAATGCGAAATTTAGAGCTTTGGAGTCAATTCATCCATCCATTCATATTCTACCACTTATCACACAGTCGGAGTCCCGGGGATGCAGGAGCCGATCCCAGCTGTCATTGGGCAAGAGGCGGGGTACACCCTGAACCAGTTGCCAGTTGATCGTAGGCTAACATATAGACAAAGAACCATTCACTCCCATTTGCACATCTGGACAATTTTTCCAGTGTATTCCCATTGACCCCCTGCATGTTTTCGAACTCCCGGAGGAACCCAGATGAAACCCACACATACATGGGGAGAACATAGAATTGTCATGGCTGGTCAGGAGTGAGTCCAGATTTGTGATGTACATGCAGTGTAAATGTGCTTTTGTATGGTATCCTCATTGAAGACTGGGCTACAATTCAGGTCGTGAAGCCCGAGATCTGAAGTGCTGTTGGAAAGTCAGACTTGTGAGGACTACACTTTATGTTTTTTCGGTTACCTTGTTTTTTTTTTTCCAAATGGTTGAAAAGCCATGTGATTCAGTGTTCATTGAGAGACATAAGAGGGGGCATCTTGAAGACGGGGAAAACCAAGACGGGCCATATGCATTGGAAGCTCCCAATTCAGAATCTTACTGATGTCCTCACTGAGTCCACTGCAGTTGCGTGACAAGCAGACAGATCCTCTCCCACTGAATCACCTGAACCATCCATGACAAAGTGCGTTATCTCCAGCCCTTTGGATTATGCAGACGCACCTGCAGCCACACTATGGTTCCCCTTTTGGCAGAGCCGTGATATAGTTGTGCCTTCTTAGTCATCCACGGCGAAGCTATGCCATCAGGGACTATGATGGTGCCAGTGCAAAGCTTTAAATCAGACCCCAAATGATTGCTCTAATCTATGTTCTCCTCGCACAGCCCCAAAGACAGCCCAGCTGAAACCATCCTTCATGCTCCACACTCCAAATGGCCCTTGGAATGGTCAGAGGCACTTTGAAGGGTTTCTATTGCTCTCTGGGACTGGATGGTGACCTGCAGGTCTGGCACTGTCAACCAGGGTCGATGCAATGTGGCGCGTCGGCGAGGAAATACGACGACAGAGTTGTGGAGGGGTTCAAACTTTCATGTGGACACGCCAACAGAGCAATTCACTTCTCCCGAACATTCGGGAACGTCGGTATATGCACCCTACTGTAACCACGCCCCCAAAGCCACCAGTCCCTGGGTAGTGTCCGCCACAAAGTTAAGTTCAGGGTTAGTCTTAGAGCTGTATTTGGTGTTCAGTTCTAGGTTTAGAGCTTGTTTTGCATTGGCGTCCAGCTTAGAATAGGGTTAGAATCAGGATTAAGGTTTGTCAGTGTTATGGTAGTAATTTGGTTCAGGGTCGGAGCTCGATTTGAAGTTAGGACTCAGTTTAGTGTTAAATCTAAGGTAAGAGCATGTGTCAGGGTTAATGGATGTGTGCATATTCATATTTTCGTGAGTTTGAATATTGAGCCTTGGGAAGAATTTATCTTTAGGAACTGTTAGCAATATTTTGTGGAAGTTTATTTGGGGAAAAATAGTGCTTGTAATTTAATTTCACCAAGGGTCAGGTTTAGGATTAGAGCTGGGTTAAAGATGCCTGCCAATCAAAACTAATCTAATCAAATTTATTGAATAGCACCAATTCACAACAGGGTTGTCTCATCACCCTTTATATGTGGAGTAGGTCTCGACCATGATTATTAAAATTATTAACAGAAACCAAACATTGCCAAATCAGCAAATACTTGGCAATAGTGGCAAAGTAAAACTACATTTAACCATGCAGAAACCTTGAAAAAGTTCTTTTTCATCATGACAGTATTCAGGAAATTAAATAATGAAATGCAAAAAGGCTTGAGTTATTTGCAGGAGGAGATCCACTGTCAATCACTGCCAGAAGTTTTCAATATTTATGTGAAAGCTCCATCTCTCTTCTCCCAAGTGTTCGATGTATAGGTTCAAACAACTGTCACAAAGTATCCTTCCACCTGGCGGCGTAAGAATGCTGCTCTTTCATCCAACTGGATGACCCTTAAATGTACGGGCACAGAGCATCGAGCCAATAAGTACAGTAGATACACAAGTGACAGGTGCCGGGACAACTCGAGAGGAAGAGTCCATGTCCAATCCTTCTTAAGGAGAGGCAAGCCCAACTATATCAAGCCAGTGTGTCTTAGCCTTGCAAAACCGTCTCAGGGTCCTTCTCATTTTACATCTCTACAGGCAGCTTCTGCAGCAATGGGTCAGATTGCCCATGTCCCTTCCTTCAGTCACCATCCTGCTCGCAAAGCACCCAACCCTGTTGGTCCCTCCTCCCTACCCTACCCTGGGAAGGGGAACCCACGTTGTCGGTGGTGCAGGCTAAGCCTCTGGATGCTTGCCATTGTGCCCAACTCCCAAGCCTGGCCCCTGATGGGGGCCTGATGTCCCATGTCTGAGCCAAGGAAGCCCCTCCATCAAGACAAGGCAGCGGCTACTCTCATTGTTCATGGTCCCACTGGTCCAATCTAATTCTAATGCCGCCGCCATGGCCAGGTGAAAAATACTAGTGAGTAGCCCAGTTACCAGACTAATAGCTCTATATTTAGAGCCAAAGTTTAGTTTAGTTTCACTATTGTTTGGTGATTCACTGCCAAAGGATTGATACAGAATGATGGTTTCTTTAATGCTACAATACTGTTTCGTGAATAACAGTGTTGTTATATGTTGTTCATGTGTTATGACAGCACATGTGCCTAATCTTTGTCGAGAAAATTGGACATTTAGTTGATATCTTTCAGGTTAGCATTAGAAGCACAGTGAGCCAAGCATGGGGTTGATCATTAGAGGAAACAATGATTGCAGTCGACCCCCCCCCCAAAAAAATCTATTACCATTTCTATAAACATAAACATGTCTTTATCTTCTATGTCATACTTAGAGAAATTCAACTAATTCTCTATTCTTCTGCTGCCTTTTCACAGTTGAAGGTAGGAGAATGTCCTTGCAAGCATGTCCTCACCATCATGAAATCTGATTTAATTGAATAAATCAGAAGTGAACGAGGAGAGCAAAGGAAATGAAAGAAAACACAAAGAGGGGAGAAGGATAGAACCAGACGAGATAACATTATTTATTCAAAGCTGTAATTAATAAGAGGTGCTTTATCATACCCCCTCATGTGATAGCTTCAATATTTAATGTTGCAGATGAGATAAAAATGGGGAAATATAATAGATTCTCCATTATAGGGGGGATAGGCAATGACATAGAGAAAGAGAGAGAGTCTGAGATCCAGGGAAAGTTTGGCGATTTAGTGATTCATTTTTGTTCCAAATCTTGCCTTTGGAAGTTTAACTGTTTAAGAACACAAAATCTCCGATCGGGTTTCTGGATTTGCAGATTTATTTGTGTAATTTGAGGCTACAGATTGAGCATAACACAGATTCTAAGCGGCAGTTCTAAAAATGTTGCAATAACCTACATAACAATTGCAGCTTACCGATTGAAATTGCTAGTTATGTCAAAACACATGTGCTATATTTAGTTTAAACTGCCTACTCCAGATTATTGTTAAAGTTAAAGACAAAATATGACAGTGAAAAGGAAAAAAATGTATTAAAAAATAGTATTACCTGATGTATGACACATGTTCATTTTTCCTAAGACTTCAGTCATGAATCACAGATCTGTGATTCATGACAGATCAATATAACATAATTCTTAATTATATTCAGTAAAACATTATTCAGAGTTTAAAATGAATTTCAAATCTGCAATAAAAATGTAATTCAGGAAATTATTCATGACTCAATAATCTTCGGTTAACTTTTCAAAATCCTATTTTCCTTGGAAGTAACCTTTTCACTAAATTGCGAATATCATCTTTGACACTGTTTTAAGCACTTAACTAGCACTACCCAATGCCACGGCCACGACATAGAGTACAGAGGTTCTTGTGTGGCGTGCTTAATCTGCTGCACTATCTCCCGAGCTGTTATGAAGGCAAAAAGCTATATAGGTCTCTAACGGTCTCTATGGGCATTGGACCAATACATACTGAGTCGGTGTGAGTCTCCAACACATGGAGAATGCATTGGTAATCGCTGTAGAGCAGAGTTTCCCAACCTCTTTGGAGCCACGGCACAAACTGTATTTCACATTAGAAAAATCAGACGGCACCCCCCCGAATGAAAATGTCAAAAACCTTTTGAATGAAGTAGAATGAAACTGCAGTCTCAATTGACTCACTCAGTCTGAAATGTGGCCCTGTTTGCTCAAGGCTGATATTCTTGCAAGAACTGGCTGTTTGGATTTAGCGATGAGAGCAACTATGATGCTAGCTTTCGGAGCTTTACTCGTCTTGGTGGTTTTCTTCAACAACGCTGCCTGTTTCTCAGTCTGTTTACGCAGACGAACATAAAATAGTCCGTGTTCTTATCCTGATGTGAAGGTTGTTTAGTTTGGAGATGGCGTTTAAGTTTGCTAGGAAGCGTGGCACTGTCACCAATAATCCTGCCTGTCTTCCTGTGCCTCGGTAATGTCTTCGAGCTTTTTCTCTGTGGTACGTGTGGTATCTGTAGGACTAGACCAACCACCAGAAGAGTGAAGGTGTGGACTGAGGAGGCTATACATGCATTATAGGGCTGCTTCAAGTATACTTACTGTGTTCAAGAACTCTGTCCTGGATTATGTGCAGTCCTGCACTGACGCTCTGCTTCCCAGAAAGACCATCAGGGTCTTTCAAAACAAGGAGCCATGGCTGGATGTTGCAGTGCAGCTTCTGCTTAAAGCCTGTGATACAGCCCCTCAAGTCAGATTGGTTCCGGAAGGGCCTGGAAAGAACTGAAAAAGGGAATCCAACTGGCCAAACACAAGTACAAGTGATGCATTGAGGAGCATTTTGCAAGACGAATTAGGTCTAAAACTGATAATACATGTTGGCCAAAAGGTCAGCCATGACACACCAACCAGCAACCAACCCCTTCTCTTGCTTCTACACCAAGGTGAATTCTACCCAGGGGAGAATCAACACTTTCAAAGCTGAAAGACCAGACAAGGTGTCAGGTCGAACCCTAAACTCATCTTCAGACCAGCTGGCAAGAGTTTTCCTGGACATCTTTAACCTTTTCTAGCAGCTGGACGCAGCTCCTGCCTGCTTAGCAACTCCACGGTTGTGCCAGTACCTGAAAAGCTGGCCTTCACCGGCCTCAAAGATTAGCACCCTGTCGCCCTCAGCCCAGTAATCACAGCGCTTTGAGAGAATTGTCCTGAAGTACGTCAGTATTCAGATTTTCATCAACCATGCTGGTCCGGACTGAAGGAGGTTTGCTGTCTTGATAGTGCTGTACACAACCCTGTCCTCGTTGCAGCATCCTCGCTCCTATAATAGGATGCTCGACTTTCAATACAGAAGGCTCTGATGAACTGGCACTTAAACTCTACAGCTTTGGCCACCGTGTCTATAGATTAGGGACCTTCTATCCGACAAACCTTAGGTGGTTAGAAATCGGTCCGAGTCCTGAACACAGGCAAGCCGCGGCATCGTGTGCTCAGCGCAGCCTTGTTCATGCTTTTCTCTCATGACTGTGCTGCCATCCACTACACAAACAGTCGTGAAGTTGGTGGACGCCGCCACCGTGCTGGGTCTCACATCATATCTGACCTAGTCTCTGAACACTACCAATGAGTGGAGAAGGCTCTTTTCAAAGGCTCTTCTTCTGGAAGCTGAAACAGGCTGGACTCTCCTCTTAGCTGCTCGTGACCTTCCACAACAAAGAGTATCCTCTGTCTCCATGTGACACTGGTATGGAAGCTGCGTGACACTGGAAATGACAAACTTGGTGGTGTGGGAAGCTCAGAGGATTGTACACGGGCTGGGTCCAAAAGAAGGCAAAGCATATCATTGCTGCTCCCACCCTCCCGGGTAGTGGGTTGTTTGTACGTCTTTCCTCCAGGAAAGGTTATAGAAACATTAACTCAAGGACCAACGAATCTAGGGATGGATTCCTCCCCGGAGCTGTGAAATCAACCCCCAGGAACATCCCCACCATCCCCTACAGGAATTACTGCAGTGTCGCCAATAATACAAGCACTGACTGCTCCGGAATCTTGACTGCAAGACTGAGGTTCTGCATAGAAGTGGGTGGAATTACTGTCCTCTGCAGGCTGGCCATGCTGATCCTCAGCAATCGAGTGTGGAAAACAGACATCCAGGGGAAGCTTGGAGTACCGCCATTGGTCCTTGGTTTCAACAGAGGTCAAGTAAGGTGGTTCAGACAACTAATAAGGATACCTCGCAGGTCCAATCACAGATGTTCCAAACAAGTCCACCTGGAAAGAGGCCTTGTGGTTGACCCAGAACATGCCAGAGGGATTATTCTGTAAATCCTATCTAGCCTGTTTACGTGGTTATCAAATGATGTTGATGAACCGATCCTCAACTACCTTCTGCTGCTAGACCGGTTTGCGACAGTAGAAGGTGGTAAAACATTTAGAAAATTGGGCGCGACTCATGCATGTCAGCAGTTGCTGCTTGACAGACTCCAAACAGTTTGTAATGAGAAACAACCACAAAGAGGTTGTTTTAGAATAACCAACTCAGATTTAGAATAGCATCAAGTTTAACCATTTTTCAACACGCCAAGGACAATATTCTTCAACATTGTAATCATGTTGATCTTCACTAAGATGATGTTTTGATCACAGAAAAAGCAGAAAAGATGATTATACAAAATCCTAATCAAGTGTTGGAGATATTGGAAGATGCTTGACTTTTTCTGAAACACAATCATCATGTCGTTCAAGCTCACTTACTTGGGCGACCAGGTTTTAGGATCCTTCAATTGTGGAATGCCAAGTTAGAACAATACAATAGGCCCCAAGTTGAAAGAATATCGCCAAGCTCATGTCAATCTTAGTAAGCTTAGTAAGCTCTAGATGTATCTGCAAGAGGAAAGCAGATAGATTCAAAAGGTAAAAGCACACTCAGACCTACTGCTTTTGCACTTTGATCCAGGATGTTGTCCCGTCCTGCTTCACATAAACCTCGGGTCAGGGGGCAGTCATCTCACAACAAAAGGAGGATCATTGGAAAAGCCCATTAGTATCATGGCACATTAATCCAAAAGGGTCTACTCCTCGAAATTGTGTTTTGTAGGAAAACTTGTCTAAATCACCAGTGACAGCAAAATAAAATATGGATGGAACAAGTCTCCATGCTATGAAAAATTAAGAAATGGATGATGCAGAACTGACCGGCAGCTGTTCAGCAGCAGGTAATTCACGCCTCCTTCAGATACAGGTGTTGGACAAGCTCCGAGAAGAACCCCCCTGGGCGTTTTCTTTATGAAAAGCCATGCAAGGTCATGTGTCTGGTAGCCTGGAATGGATAGTGCTTTAAGTTTAACCTGTGTTCACAATGCCAGATTGTGCTAAAGGTGCCACCATCTGTTTCACTTTACAAATTACAATGACTGGTTGACACATTAATATTGATAATGGTCTCACTTTCATGTGAGGTTTTCAAAGAGTTCTTGGAGAAGAATGGAATCCGTCATGTCAGCGTGAAACAGTCATGCGGGATGTAGTTAAAACTGTCAAAGATGGTTTGTGAAATATTCTTGTCCCTCAATTTTAATGAAGTATTTTCTTTTTTATCTCTTGTTCCATTACCTTACTACTGTTTTTACAACTGTGGACTTATCTCCAGCAGAGATAGTAATAGGAAGAAAACTGAAATCTCTTTTGAATCTCCCTCATCCAGAAAAGGGACAGAGAGAAGCTTGCTCTCAGGATAATGAGAAAATAACCTTCATGCAACCTTTCAAGTCAAGGGGCTGCGGACACTGACATTTTCGGTGGTGGTTCATCGAGGCTGCCAAGATACATTCCATGTCAATCAGGTCCGGTTTCATTTGTTATGAACTCGCGGGATGCAAGGTTCACAGGCTCCAGGACCATGATGCAGAGGGAAAGGAGTTTCAAAGTGCGAATAGCTCCACGGAGAATAATATGGTTCCAGTTGCAACAGAGGAAAATAATGAATTGCCTGCATCGGTGTCTGCACCTGCCACCTCTTCAAACGATGCCAGGAGAACAATAGTTTCTCCTGAATCTGACAAACCAAAAAAACACAAGCCACATAAGACCTTTTGAACAGCCCCCCCCAAAATGTTTTTTTTAAATGGGGGGGGAGGGGGTACTGTGTGCAGAATAATTCTGAACACTGACAAAACCTTTGAACACTGTATACAACAAAAAGTGGATTTTTGATTCTGTCCTTTTCTAGGGTTTTTCCAAAAGGGGGTCTCTGTTTTCTCCCCTCAGACCACATAAAATGTTAAGCCAAGATACTGTTATGGGATGCTGTGTGTTGCACTGTTTCCTGTTGACAGTGCGTCTGGATGTTTATGAAAGGACCGTTAACTGGCTACAAAATTTGTCTGCATTATTCAAACACAAGGTTGCAATAATTGCACACACTTCATATAACAACTGTGTCAGATTTAGCTGTACTTTGCTCAATAATGCCAGGATGGGTAGGACTTCCACATTATCATCTGTTTTACATTTGTGGAGGCTCAGTCAAAAAGCATTGCATGTTGGTGTCATCCGATTTTATCAATTCAATTCTGGTCATTTAATTGAAAGTGAATCATTATTGATAATCACAGCGATTCCCTTTCACCTTCTAGCAAGACAAAGTTTTGCACCTGTATTTGAAACAGCAAATATAAATAAAATCTTTGCGTGTGTGTGTGTGTGTGTGTGCGTGTGTGTGTGTGCGTGTGTGTGTGCGTGTGTGTCAGAAGTTAAACATCCCTGTTAACCTGCATACAAATGTGTGTTGGATAACATCTTAAAGGGCCCTACAATTAAAATGCAAAATGTTGATAAGAACATTTTATGTACAAACTACAGGCACAATTATATTGTAAAATGTCGCCTAACTCATTCATTAACTTCCCCACAACCCTTTTGTGCTACTGGTATAAAACCACACATTTATGAATATTGATTATGATGTAAAACGCTTGTCTATTTAATATATAAATATATTGTATTGAATTTGATTGAAACAGTCACACTGTAGTTTAATGGCAAGTCAACAACCAATCTTGATTTAATTACATTAGTGTTCTTTTTATTTAAAATGAGGAGAGTGATGAAACGTAGCAGGCCATTTGTTGTGCCCACAGCCTCTCCACACTCAGTGTATTTTTAGCTTGACCACAGGCTGCAAAAGCACTCACACTTGTGCTCATGGCATCAAATAAATGATGGACAATTACTTTTGTGACAGTGTGTCAATTGAATTATCACAAGCGAAACAACATAACAGATTTGTTATGCTCCAGCGAGCAATAACACACCAATCATAATCAGATGGCGGGAAGGCACACAGAAAACTGCATAGGATGCAAACCCAATTCAATTCCTCATCCCAACATTTTGTTCGCTAACTCGATTAAAGTTAGAAAACAACATTAAATAGTGAGACAATGATGTTGTTTGTGTTGGCTGGATGAGGGTTATCTTCTCCATGAGAATGGCAGATTTCTACAGAATGCATGTAATGTTCATCAGAGATCCAGGACATGTTGATTTTTTTTTGGACTAAAACCGAACACTGCTGAATAGAAGTCGGACTCCCCATTTATCATACAGTCGCATCTTGAGCTGTCTTTTAAATGGAAACTCCACTGGTGAACTGCAGAAGTTATGTGACAGATTTCTAATAAAACAACCCAGTCTTGTGTAAATGAACACTTGGCAAAATGACTTGTGTAAATCCCATCAAACATATGACATTCAAAACCATTATCGCTTCTCAAAAGTTAAAAGGGGGGGTCTAGTTTTTGGCGCAACTGGGGTTAAGCGTGGTCTTAATTTTCTGAGGAACAAAATAAATTCGTTTTTAAATATCCATGTGATCACGTAAGTGCATCACGACAGAGTGCATCCTTTAGGCAGGAGTTTTGATGAAATAAATGTCCACTAACTGGCCATGTTTAAATACGAATTCATACTTTGTTATTTTTGGAGACAGGGAAATAGACAATTTACAACAAATAGCTGAATCCAGCTTCATAGTGTGAGAAAAGAGACCAGATTCTAAGTATGTTCGGCTGATTATAGAGTTAGAGTTAGAGTTATTAGCTGCCAATAGATTGTACATAAATATGTGAGGCGGAAGACCGTCTGTCTTACTCTTTACACTGGCAATTTTTTATTTTCTATAAGTTAAGACTACAGATTTGTTTCACCCAAAACAGTCAATAACAACATAGTGTTGACGAGGCGAAACAAGATTAAATGCAGCAGAGAATAAGACACCAACAAATCCATGAACACAAAGAGGCCGGATGGTGTTTGAAACAAAAATATCAAAATAACCGATGGGATGGTTAACTGACAGAGCTCTCGGTTTCTTGCTTTTCACAGTCACAACTGGGAGTGCAGACAAGAATAATAAGATAATAAATGGGAGAGGTTGAAATTATTGTTTAATTTCCCTGACAGCACAATCTAATAGGGATTTGAATTTGCTTATTTTGGCATTGGAATGGTTTCAGCATGATTTCACCTGTATCACTGCACCAAGATCTGGAACCTACGGCTGTTGACAACTTTGAAACATGTTCATCATTAGAAATAAGTAAAAATTATAATAATGATGATGCCATTAAAGGGGGTATTTTTTTTTAGTAGGATCGTTGCATTGCCAGTTTCTTATTACAAAATATGATCTGATTGACTTCAACACACATCCTATCTGATATCATGACCAGTGTTATGAATCTGTTCTGAAGGTTAGAGTTCACAAATGTTAGCTAGAGCTCAATAAGGACAAAAAGACTGCTTTTACCAAACTAACTCAACATGCTAATATTAAAGGCTGTGTTACTTGTAATAATTAAAGGAACTCCTGTCATTGTATCTCATAAACTTCTAATCCGCTCCGCCTGAAGCCTGAAAGGAGACAAGAAGGTTTGCGAGAAAAAAAGAGCTGGCATTTAGTTGTGATATTTAAAGTGATATTTAAAGATTTTCTCGACAGTCTCAACAAGCTGTTGTTTCAGATTTCACACTCCACACCAATTTTTGGCCACTTGAGGGAGGCAGCTGTCTCCAAATAACTTTTGTGATTTTTCCTTACAACGTTTTGATGCATATCTCAAAAAATTCAAGACAGTTCAAAAAAAGCTTTCCTCCTTAAAACCTGTCAGAAATTCACTTCATCGTCACATTTGGCTGTTGCCATTGCTTTTTTAAAGTCAGCATTTCATTATTTGCTCCTACATTAACTATTGCTATTCATCCTGCATTTTCTATCACTAAATCTGCTTTAAAGCACAAATTTACAGAATAACTTAAACAGAAAGGAAGGGAGAATGATAACACAGAGCTTTTGCATTTGGAAATTTGTTTTTGTTTCTTTGTCGTTTTGTTTTTAGTTAACATATCTTTGCTGACACGCATCATCAGAGTTCTGCCGCTTAATGTTGGTATAAGTTTATTTTATTTACATCACTCACAATACTATACTTGTAGCGCCCTCTGTTGCAAATATGCCACCGAGGGGCTACGGGGTTAATGAGCAGCTACTGTGACACATCATTTGTCTGGACTTTCGCTGGTTGTATGTACATTAGCTGAAAGCTATGATTGACATGGAGTCGGTCATGTCCCAGGTCTTACCT
Source organism: Fistularia tabacaria (assembly GCA_901007705.1). Lineage (NCBI taxonomy): Eukaryota > Metazoa > Chordata > Actinopteri > Syngnathiformes > Fistulariidae > Fistularia > Fistularia tabacaria. The sequence goes on along the minus strand of CAAKHD010000197.1, from coordinate 71,919 downwards.
GTGGCCTTCATCTGGTGGGATTTGTGCAGAATATCTCACCAGAATATCTGCTCAGGAGGCATCTCGACCAAATGCCTGATCCCCCTCATCTGGCGCCACTCTATGCAGGGGAGCAAAGGCTCTACTCTGAGCTGCTCCTGGATGACCAAGCTTCTCAATCTATCTCTAAGGAAGAGCCAAGACACCCCGCAGAGAAAACTCATTCTCACCCCTTATATTTGTGGTCCTGTCAGATTCGGAGGTGCTGATTCGGCGCTGGTGGCGCGGTGGTGGTTAGCGGCCTCACAGCACGAAGGTCCCCGGTTTGATTCCGACAAGGGGACCTTTCTGTGTGGAGTTTGCATGCTCTCCCCGTGTCTGCACGGGTTTACTCTGGGTTTGCCGGTTTCCTCCCGCGGTCCAACAACATGCGACAGGTTCATTGGAAAAAACTGGGATTAACCAAATTAACCAAAACAATCTGATTTAAAGTATCAACCAGATCATCCACTTAACAACTAGGCATTGTGAAGACTCCATTATGACATGTTCACACCTTGTTTCATTTACCTGTGGAGTCGTAAGGAGGAAAATGTTGTCAAACTTCTCGGTTGTTTGTTGTATTTCCGTTATTTATGCCTGCAGCTCAGTGCCACACGTCTAGCATGATCAAATATCTCCAGACCTTTGAAAACTGCCTCAATAAGGAAGGGAGTGATTTCCAATGGATGCTGACTGTGTAACAAAAAGACAAAAAAATTGATGGGAATGTCCAATTTTATTGTGTTTTCCATAAAGGCTAGTTTTGCAACCATCGATCAAGGCACGGCACATATTAACATAAGGCGCATAAATTGGAACAAGGCAGAATATGTTCCCTAGGCAGCAATGCACTTTTATAATTACTGAGGATAAAATGTCCTCTTGCAAATTTTATTCAAAGTGTTTTGCATCCCTTTGGAATTGAATGCTGTCAGTTTCTGAAGCATTTGTGTTTGTGAATGCAGAATTGAGAGCAGTAATGCATTGGGATCAAGAAGTACAGTGCAAATTTTGGTAACAATTTTATTTAAAAGCTTTTTGGGGGTTTTTTAAGCACATGATCGCTATATTCAGTCAATATCCTCGAGTCCACTCAAAAGCTGCGTCTTATTTAATCGTAAATAGCCGTTGTTCATTGACTTCTATGCTGCCTGTACAAACTCTGGCCAGAACTGAATCAAGCGAAACAACCGCGAGGATTCGACTTGCAAAGATACCAGGAGACGGCAACACGACAGCAAGGCTCATCATTGATGGGAAAAAAAAAACAAAAACATTTCTTTGGCAGTCCAATCTTCATGTGGTATTTATTCATAGAAAGCTAGATTACATATACTGCCATGGTCACATCACCATGCTCAAAACCAGGGCAATTAAGAAGCCTTACGTACTGTGCTGAAGTAAACAACAGTTAATTCATCAAAGGACACCAACACGCACCTCTGCGCATGAAAATGGCTGAATAAACAACGGAAAATAAACTCCAGTTTGAAGAGGTGAGAGACCGCAGGGGTTTCGGAAGTCCAGTGGGAGAGCGTGGGGTTCTGGAAGTCTGGCGAGAGGGCGCTGGGGCTCCTGAATGATGCCGATAGGGCTCTTGAAGTCAGGCAGGGGAACGCGGGAGTTCTGGAAGTACGGCCAGACAGTGTAGAGACACACAGAGTCGGTCTCCCATGGCAAGCAAGGCACTGGCGAAGGAAAGAAAGACAGTCTGGCAAATCGTTGGGCTCGAGCTGAGGCTTTTAGGTCCACACTGATGGAGCTCATTGACCCAAAGCCAAATTCAGGGAGATGAGTGGAAACGCAGACAAGCTCGGACAGTTTTTGAGAAAATGGCCCCCTACCTTCCCTGAGCTTTCCAGGATGTTCAGGCTTTTTGGTAGCACACATCTGTGTGAAAAGCGCTTTCTCCTACATGAACTTTAATAAGTCAAAACACAGGTCCAAACTCACTGATAGGCATCTACAAGATCTTCCTCCCTCCAGCCAAGTGTGGCTTAGCTGTGCAAAAGGTAGTGCTGCCAGGTCTCCAGCAGCACAAGTACGTAAGACAAGTAGCAGAAGCAGTAGTCGAAGGTAAGCCTATGCGCTGAAGAACTGTTATTCATAAAGATTGAGAAGACTGGACGGTTGCACTGTTATTTTGGAATACTGAACACTTCTTTGTGGGGTGCTTGATCTTGGCCAGCCTCACCCAGACTCTCCCTCCAGTTTCAGACCCCCTGGTTTTACACCAACCACAATCGGTTGACATCAGAAACATTGCTGACCGGTGTTGTCACTTGTTTTGCTTTGCTCATGTTTTGACATTCCTGAAGTCCCGGTGAAGGTCAGTATCGTGGCAGATGTGTTGTCTAGAACCCGAAGGTGTGGCAGAGATTAATTGTTCCCTCAGTTGGTCCTCCTTTACCTTTTTCTAGCCGGCGTCCATTAATTGTTGCATTTCAAGGACAAAGAAAAATAAATATCCGACTGACCAAGTGAAGCAAGAAGCTATGATGACACAAAACTGGAGGTGAGGTATTTCCTACGACCACAGATGAGGGCAAAACATATTTGAGATACGATTTTTAGTGTACTTTTATTCTACATCTCAGCTGTGTTTTATCAACACCATGTGATGAAAAGAGCAAATTAGCTTCGTTTTGTTTTACGTACAAATGACAATGTTAATGTTTTTGCTTTTACAACAGATGACAGATTCAGGTTTGATTTATTTTGACTAATGCCTTAAACAAAGCTGGGAGTGTTTGATTCCATGTACTATTGTTTCTGATTTGTATTGATGACATGCATATCATCTGAATGTAGACAGCTCACTGAATGTGATCAGGTAATGATCAAAATTGCAAAGCATTTGAACTAAGTGCAAATATAAATCTAGATATAGAAATAAATACATGTTAAAAGTACTCTTGGATAAGAGTAACATCTGTGAGGGCAAGCTACACTTCTCAATCTTCAACTCCGAATGTTACATTCATCCTCCATCTCCGGACTCGATGCTGTGACTTCAGAATTTGCATAATGCATCCTGTGGTATTTGCCATGACTGACTGTGGTTGTGGATGAAGGAAGCGTTAGCCTGTCAGTCACCCAGTGCACAGTGTGACATTTGTTCCTCTTCAGTTGTCATGGGGACTCACTGATGTATTCAGTCTGGCGTTTGGATGGGCGTGACACTGCAAATCCACCCCTTAAAACCCTCTCTCCCACTCACACTCTTTGCTCTCTATGTCTTCATGAGTGACCGTTCTGCTCCTGTGAATTTGCCACTTTCACGCCATCATAGTGTCTAATTTATCCTGCACCTGGGTCCTCGCGAGGACAGACTTGCTGGATGGAGCTTCCGGAAAAGTGACACATTTAATTTGCCATCAACCTAACGGTATACAAACAAAGTCATCAGGGGATAGAAGCCAATGAAGTGTGTTCTTATGAATTTTGTTTTGTTTTGTTTTGTTTTGTTTTGTTTTGCTTTGCTTTGCTTTGCTTTGCTTTGCTTTGCTTTGCTTTGCTTTGCTTTGTTTTGTTTTGTTTTGTTTTGTTTTGTTTTGTTTTGTTTTGCTTTGCTTTGCTTTGCTTTGCTTTGCTTTGCTTTGCTTTGCTTTGCTTTGCTTTGCTTTGCAATTCTAACCACTGTAGAGCACTTGATTTCTGCGCAGCTATGAAGGCCTCCCTATATGTTAATGGGAATTATAAACTAACGGCAACATTATCATCAGCATCTGGAAATTATTCATTCCCACTTGTTCCCCCCATGATTGTATAAGTCAAAAGTGTGACCCCAATAGCTAGTTCAGCGGACCATTAACTTGTGTAATTTGCCGTATTCAGAAAAGGCTATAGACCTCTCAGCCTGCTACCTTAAGGTATTGTTCAGCTAACTTGAGCGGAGTAAAGGGAATTGATTTGATAGGAAAAATGTATACACCCCATTCCATAATCCTCAGTTTGTAGTGAAACTGCGTGTAGCAGCTGTTGAGTACAGTTTCCAAATAGTGTCTATTCATAAGACTCCACAACCTTTTTTAGAACGATCACAAATGTGTCAACAGTACATACCTTTTCCAACTTCAATCCTGTGTAGAAGTTATCTCTTTTTTGGTCATTGTCGATTCATTCATTTTTGAGCTATAAATATTGTTGGTAACATGTTGAAAAATGTACGAAGCGACTTCATAGTTCTGACCATTAGTATGTCAAGGGTTGGTGATCTGTGCAGTAAGTAGCTTGGTTTATGTAATGTTACATTAGAAACAATTGTGGGATATCATGACAAAAAATGTCAATATGAAGTCACTAATAGCTACTGTTGCATTGACTGTGAAACCAACTCTATGAAGACGTTTCATTTATTCTTTTCAGCACTGACACGATTTCTGAGAATGCGGAGTGGAACTCGAGTACCTGAGAGCAGCACTAAAATACAGCGGGAGTTTCTTGCACGGTCAGCTCCATCTAGGTGCAGATACAGATGCACAGCTCATAAGAAAAATAAAAGAGGCACTTTTTTGTGCAAGTATTTTTGATATTTGTATGACAACGTGAGAATCCGTGTGATGAGGATTTAAATTGAACAGTTGAAGGATGCAACATGTTTCCGCTTGTTTTATTTTTGCAGAGAGCAAAAACATGCTCTGCATTTACGGATTGTTGTGTATGGCATGTGTGTGTATGACGTTCCCAGCCAGCGAGGCACCAAGGTGTTACTCTGCTGCCCCTTGGTGGAGTATCTGATTTTCCTCTGGTCGCCAGACACCTTGGTGCTATCAGTCAAAGGTTGTCATGCACTCAAAAAACATTTTATATGCACTTCAGTAACCAAGTTATGGCTGGCTTTTCGGTTTCTTAACAGCAATTTAAATGGGAAAAACCTGCATTTGTGTTAGGGCTGCTTTTACAACCGTAAGGTTGGAAGATGATATGCACGGACTTGTTTTTGATACAAAAAAAAATCTTTCCATATGTCAGTTGATTTCCCTGGTTAAACTGCAAGGACAAAACGAAAATACGTAATTGACTTTTTACACATTGGAATCACAAAGGAACTTGAGATGGGTCTTGATCAAGAGCCTTGTTCATATGTTGAGGGGCTCAGTGGTGGAAAGAACTTAAAAGCAACATTTTTAAAAATTGGAACAAAGTGAAATCAAATTTCCAAAAGAGACTCCCGGTGGACAGTTGTGCAGTTGTTGCTAAAACTGCAAGTGTCAGCTTCAGTGTTTAAGATGATGTAATGAGTGACCTAAGACTTTTTTGTGCATTCACCGGTTAAGCCCGTTGAACCGATTAAAAGTTAGATTCTTCCACGCGGTTGTTGAAATTGAAATATCAAACATACTTTCAGGACTTTAAATCCATCCAAAGTCAACAGACAAAAGTGATTGGAAGATTGAATCCTCAAGGTCACGATGAGAAAAGACTTTATAGCTTCGTGGGATGAATCCAGTGTACAACAGGCCGGCTTGAAAAACAAAAGACTTTTGTGATGTTTTGAATGGATTTTTTTTATGTTTTTTTTGTCTTCTAAAAGTCTTAATGAGAAGGAAACAATTGGTCAAATGTGGTTTGAATGTTTGTCCAGTATATGTGTACAAATTATGGATCCTTTGCTGAAAAATAAATTTGTCATCAAGTATAAATTTGGCCCCTTCGTTGTGGTCAAATATAAATTTGTCATCAAATACAAATTTGGCCCCTGTCGCTGTGGTCATGATGTAGTTTTATCACAGAGCACATGCACTTTGTTTGCAAATCTGTTCCTTATTTTCCCCATCTATTATTTTCTTCAAGTGAATAGAAAAAGTCAGTATTTGTCGGAGATTTTGCAGGGATTGATGGATGTGCTAGCAAGAACAAATGCACTAACAAGCAATTTTCTTCTATTCAGTTGCTCATATTAGACCTCAAGGGTGTAGAACATTCAAAATGAGCCTGTCACCCATTTCTTCTGGTGGTGCTTGATCCTTACATTGAGAAATGCATTTGTTTGATTTGGAGTCTTGCAAACTTAATCCACATTTTCGATTGACTTACAAACACCAAGCAAAAGTATTTCTATCTAGCAACTGGGTTTTCTTACCAGAGACTTTGGAACTGTAAACTTCCTATATAGGAAAATCGGAAATCGAGAGTGAAGAATGTGTTCGATCGCTGATCTTCAGAACGTCTGTTCCACAGAGCCAATTGTAAACAACCATTGTTTTGTGGTTGTCTTTTCCTTTTAGTTGCTGCCTTCTGGATTGCCACAGCAAATCCACTGCAACTAACCGTCATGCCTCTCCTTTCCGAGGCGTGAATCCATCTCCAGATTTTCCTCCACCGGTTCCTTGCTCTAACCACGATGGTATCTGCAAAATCATAGTCCACAGTCTAGTTTCTGTGTAACCTTATCTGTCAGCCCGTCCATAACCACAGCAAACAAGAACAAGGTCAGAGCTGATCCCCTGATTAAGTCCCACCTGCACCATGAACTCCTCTAGCAAAACCGATGGAACACCTCACCGCTGTCTTTGTCCTGCAACGCCAACATTCTTCCCCGCTACTCCAGCCGTCTTCGTACAATAGCACAGTTACTCTCTTGGCACCTTGTCAAATGCTTTCTCTGGATCCACAAAGGCACCGTGCAACCCTCTGACCTTCTCCATACTGTTCTATCAACATTCTCAAAGCAAATATCGCATCTGTAGTATTATTTCTCTGCATGATACCATTCTGCTGCTCACCAACGCTGACTTCCGCCCTCAGTCTAGTTTCCATTGCTCCATTGAAAGGCCCATCAACTTTATCTCTCCGTAGTTTCCGTACGATTCTGCATGTGTGCCTTCTTCTTCAAAATCAGCACCATCACCTCCACTCTTCAGGACTCTCACTCTCTCAGATCCAGTTGGACGATCTCATCAAAAACCCTACCGCCACTTCACCACTTCCTTACCTCCACCTGTATTTCAGCGAGGCAAGTTGCTTTATTTTGCTTGTATCGGATTTCATATTAAGCTAAATGCTGTCTGGGTGTCTTGACTGGTAAACTTGATGATTTCTTTGCTGTGGATTCACTTTGGAGTCTTTTGGGAGTAACTGGCACAACTGGCAAATGTGTCTTACATTGTGAAAAAAAAAAAAAAAAATGCAATATCAATGTTAGAGAGAGAATTTCAAGTTATTACTCCCACAGTTGCAAAATAAAGTGTCTCTTAAACTCGGAAAAGGGAGACTTTCTAGAAGTCCGGAACATAATCTCACTGACCCGGCAGACCCGGTGCAAACAGCTGACGCTGGTTCCTGATGCAAATAAGGATCAACAAAGCCTTTACACAGCAAGACTCGGAAGCTCCATGTTGTCTTCAACAAAATTCCCAACTCACTCACTCCTTGTCGGCGTGCAGTTTCATAACACACAACATAACACTGCAGAACACACACAGTCGCACTTTATACCTATTCATATTTAACATTTATAGTAACTTGCTGTATCACATAACTGATAAAAATTCCCCATATTTAATTGAGAGGTCTGTGTAGTTTGAAGTGAAGAGATTTGTGTTCGTTGAATCCACATGGGGCTTTGGAAATGAAATTGAAAAAAAACAATGATATCACCCTTCCCATCCGACCCCACTGAGTTGTTGTTGGTTTTTTTTTAAATCATGATCCTGTAAAGCCACACAAGGCATCAAAACTTAGCCTAGTTATCACTCTGACAAGCACGCAAATACCAGTTTCCTCGACATCCAAAGAGAATATCCACATTTAATGAGCTGGATTTATTCTAAACCTTCGTTATGAAACAAACAACAGTTTAATCTGTGATCAGCCTGGATGAAACGCCCTGCGGTGCCTGGAGGAATTCCACAGACACATGCTGCTCTCTGTCGGTAGGGGTTCAAATACCATTACGAAGCAACCATATGGCCACATCAGATAACTAAATGTCTTGAGAAGACGCTGAGAGCCCACCAACTACATGAAATGGATTGTTCACCAACCCAAAAAAATTTAAATATCTCCCCATTTTTGCAGGGATTTTGATATCAAACTTTTTTTTTCACAAAAGTAAGAATGGGTAAAACCATACTCTTAAGTGATACATTTTTGTCTACAGTGAACCCATTAGAAATCCGATGAAATGGCAAGATGGCTCAACAGATGCAGCGCCAATTTAAGAAATATAAATCATTAAATAAATTAAAAAAAAACAGACTGGTAAGATTTTTCTTGTTCCGGCAGCAACTAAGGAATATTTTCTGAAATTAAAACAAACTGTGAAGTTAGTAAATGAGATTATGACATTTGACGGCGGGAGAAAAAAAATACAATTTGGTGTCAAGCTATAAAATTCAGTACCCACAGACAATATAGTAAAGTATACATAGACGTATCCAGTTCTTGTAAATATCCATTGCAAAGCTACCTTTTGGTTGTAATTAGGCTCAGCATTTATAACAAAGGTCAAACCACGTGCCTCACGGTTATATTTTCCAACATTGACAGGGAAAAAATCTTTTTCTTACAAAGATAAACCACTACTGACAGTATCACACTTTGGGGATGTAATTTGCAATCTGTTGCCTTTGCACACAAGAACACTGGCCTGGACTGTAATAACCCCAACAACTTCATCATGTGCCACTGATAAGCCACTTGAATAACATCTCCTCACTAACTAGATATATGAAACATTCCAATGACATTTTTCGACGAACCACAGTTCTGACAGCCTCTTGTCCTGATAGCAGCTCCACTAACATCCAATTCCACAGCATCAGTGCATCTTTGGGCCGGATTAGCCCTCACCCTTTTCTGTACAGCTGCTGAGTTACTTATTCATGCCTTAACAACCACAAGACAATGCTAATATGATAGCATACCCTTTGGTATATCCCTTCTAGCACCATCCAAAAACCACAGTGGTTTAAGCGCTCAGTCGCTCCAGTTGCACATAACGTCGATTCTTATACCGATTCATTGGCTCCCACTAAACCCCCAAATTCACTCGAAGAGCCGTCACATCACACACAAAGCTCAATGAGCTTGCAACCATACGTTTGGCAAGCCTCCTCCTTCACTACGTTGCCATCAGGCCCCTTTGATCATATAATACCAACCCCATCTCATGACCAGACACAGCACCTGGAGAGAAAGAGTATTTTTTCCATCGTCACACTGACCCTCTGGAATTCGCCTCCCCTCTTACATCCCGAACTCATTCATTCCTAACATTCTAAATAGGCTTATTTCTAAGCCAACATCTGGACCCCACTGCCCATCCACAGTTGGCACAACATAAACCCGGTCATTTTATCTTAAACCTATTGCAAAATTCATTGATGATTGTTTATTTATGGTACTCCCTTGTAAGTTTATAGTGGGGTACATGTATTTTTTTATCTTTGGTAATGTTGAATTGCCACTGATCACTGTGTGAAACCAGATGAAAATTTAGAAGTAGTATTCGCAGTAGTAGTAGTGGTAGTGGTAGGGACAGTAGAAGTATTTACATTCTTTGTGGCTTCTAATTCAGACAATGTGTCAGGCGTTTTCCACTGTCACGTGACAAAATGTGATTCAAAAAAGTAAGAAAAAAAAGAGCCATCTGATATTTTCACATTCAACCGTTTTGCTTTTTGCAGCAGAATACGTACCCTGACAGGCAGTCTGTGCTTTCCTCCTCTGCAGGCGACAGTGACTTCTTCTGATTGCTGAGCTCATTCTCTCCTCCTGTGTGTTCATTAGGTTGGGCGCGATGGCCTGGCCTGCCTATTAACTGCAGGATTGCTTTCTCTTTCACTGTGACACCATCAGCCATTCCATTAAACTGACGGTATCATTCGAGGTGTGGAATGGGCCGGGGAATCGACTGTTTTCTTTGTGAAAGACAGCAAGGCAGTCTCAAGGTCAGCTCATGTTGTTTTTCTCTCTTCATTGGTAAAAGGGTGCAGGGGGATCCTGTGGTTCAACAACGCTTACAGCATCAAACTAACCTGCTGCTCACAATATAGACCTTAATGAGGTGACTTTCTTTTCTTGCACCTTATATGCTTCTGATTGTCTCACCTTTAAATAGAAATCATCCAAATGATATGATTTAGGCAATAAAAGAAAGTGTATTGTATTGCCTAATGAGTAAATATCATGAAAAGACAGGATAGAATATTTCTTTGACATGTACAAATTGGCTTCTTACGTAAAATGGATTTCAATGTGCCGTTATATTTAACGTTCAGTAATGATGGTGAGATTGGGGTTGGGCAAAAATGAAGTATTCTCTCATGAACAGTAAAGGTTTTCTGGGTGGATTCAGCATGTGAAAATATTTGGGGCAATGAAAAAAAACATTTATTTTGAATTCATGAATTAAACTCATAGAGTGAAATTTATATTACAAAATGAAATAACACTGCCAATAACATTTCTTACAAAATATTGATATTCTTCGAAATTACCTTCAAATTTAAAGTTAAATGTAGAAATAGTTGATTGAACTAAAAATTTAAAATCGAATTCAGAACACAGCAGAAAAAAAAAAGAAGTAAATATATAGAAAAATTACATTAAACATCTGTAGTTTCATACATATGTGTTTCACACACACGTACACAAACATATGTATGTTTGATATATATATATATGAAAATGACTAATGTCAATCTGGTTTAAATATGACTTGTATTCATATTTCATGTACTCGTGGTTTTAGGGCAGTCAGACCTCTGCAATGTGTACAAATGTATTGTACGGGTATTAACACAGGCACAAATGCTGGATTGTAAATTGTCTTCTAAAATATTGATCAGGGATAAAATCAAAATTCATTGCTTGTTGGATTCTTTTGAATTGCACACAGGAAGGTCACCGGAGCGACAACACAGAGGAGCTCCTCCTCGCAGCAGAAAGAGGAATAAGTAAGTCTTTACTAAAAGCAGCAGCCGAACAGGATTTAGTATCTGCTCACTTACTCTGATTGAACAAACCCTTAGGATGGCAGTTAAGTTAAAACACTCGTGTAACATTATTCAATGGCGTCCTATTTGTGTTAAAATACATTACTCTTTCCTTAAAATGGTCAAATGTAAACCATTTAAAAGCACTTCAAACTATTAAAACTAAACGCAGTCATTATGTAGACCATGTTATGTAATTAATTCTGATTTTAGCAACAAAACATAACATTCTGATTTATATTTAATCATTGTGAAGACAATTTAAAATTCTGTGGGGCATTTGATAGTAATTGTACAGCATTATATGAAACCTGCAGCATCTTTAAAACATATTTCATTAATTTTGTAAAGAGACGGTAACTAAATTGTGACAATGACAACACCTTCTCACTAAAACAGATTAGCATATTTATAATCTTCAGGGGAAAAGCTGTCACATAGTTGGAGTATAAGGACGTTATCTCACTCTGAAACGTAGAGGAACAACCTCCATATGGGATGGACCTATAATTGCTGATATGACAGCACAGATCATATACTAATAATTAATATATCGTTATCCTTCCCATTCCATAAAACAGACCTTTTATAAACCCTCTGTTGGATGAAACATTCAGTTCTGAATACAAGAATTAGTCATGATATCCAATTTAGATATTTCAGGGAAACAGGGATAAAGAGGATGGAGGATACCGTGCTATTTTGTTGCATTCCTCTTTATGGCCCAGTTAATAAAAGTGTAGCTTTTATCACAAAGCAAGGAAACTGTTACATTTCAAGTGGTTAAATCTTTACATTTTTTATATTTCATTACATTTTCACAGGTACACAATTCAACATGTATACACACACTCACATATAGTACATATTTTCGGACGCATTGAACATTTCCAGGATTTCTCCTCTGCAATGAACATTTAGAAAGGATTTGAATTACCGATTCCCAGTAATTTGATGAAAAGATCATCTGGTGCTTCTGCAGACTGTCAGAATTTTACCCTGACTAGAACGAGGGAGGAAGCTGAAGTCCACAGAGCGGCTTCTGGTGAAATCTGGTATAGACATGTTTTCACTCTTCCACCATTAATTGAAAGAGAATCAAAAAGGTGGGTTCTGAAACAGGTCTACGAAGTGTACGTGTCCGGTGCTGGTTCTGTATCCTTGCTCTCAGGGCTCAACAGCTGCTGCTCTGCCAGCATGTCTGTTAACTTCAGCTCCAGCACGGAATCCCTGGGCTCTGCTGACACCTGCAGGTGGAAGCAGAACTGCAGTGAGGATTCAGTCATTGATGGGAGTACTGTCCTGAATAATCATTTAGCTGGTGTATGTCACCGTTCCTTCTTAGTTTTCATGCCATTCGATCGATTCACTATCGCGTGATCATTTTTTTTTTTAAATCAGGATTACTTTGTACAAGTAAGTAAAAAAAAATACTGTATGAGCCGGTGAAAGGTTTCAGAGTAACACGTGAAATGTGAACTGCATTAACAATGCAGTGACACATGAAATTAAATTTTAGGACATCAAATTTAAAATACAGGATGATTTTGACATTTTAAAAGCAATGATATTTATAAAATTAAACTCCTCTTCCTCAGAAACCAGACTTAACTAATTTGAAGAGACAAAGATTGAAAATCTGCAATTCATCCACGAGAGCATTTTAAACATTTAGTTCTAGGATTATCATGTCGGTACAGCAGAACATTCCTGTTCCTTACAGATGGGGCCTCCAGTAGGCCATTGGTAACACTCTGCTCAAATCTCTTTACCACAATTTTGTGTTGTACAGAGGAGCTGCAAGTTTTCAATTCACAGCGAAAAGCACGTCACAGCTTACAATTGTGCCATTAAAAAAAGCATCACTATTCTGACGCTTTGTTTAATACTGGCTGCTGCCCCACTGTGATTTTAGGGAGCAGAGGACGTTCCACAGTCGGAGGCTGGATGAGTCAGACGACTGCGTCGGCATCGACACTGGCCCGCATTTCCGGCTCTCCATTAAACACACACATCAATGGGCTGTGAGGCTTCCTCCGCTGCTGGATTACGGAGGAAAAACAATGCCCTCCACTCTGTCTTTTGAGTGGTTTTTACAGAACAGTGAGTCAAAATAACAGTGCAACATTCCCGCTTTGAACAGCTATGAAAGGGCTTATATCTTGACAGTTGTGTGGTGGTTTGGAGGGGTGTCTTTGTTCCACTAAACTGTAATAGGGTCGGGAGAGGGAATTTACTTGGGGTCACGCCAATGTTCCCAGGGTCTTTTGCTGCCCAGTTCAAATGATATGAGCACAGAGCATTGGACCTCAGCACACTGTGTTTGCAGGACGAGTGACCATTAGACCACAGTAACATTTGAAATTCTTCTCTACAATTCTGTGCCCTATTATCAAACTTTTGGGAAATTTTGACCATTGGACGGTAAAAATAATTCAATCATAGGTTGTTAATATGCATTTTAAGCTGACTTTTGTGTCTATGTGCAATGCTCTGGTGGCTGAAAATAGATTTTCCTTGGCAAATAAGGTGATTCGGAAATCAGCAGTTCGTTGTCACAGTGCTGCGTCATATTAGTCCCTCTACAGGCCTCTGTGAGAAAGTTACCGAAGCAGCTCCCCTCCTCCTCAGTATGAGGCCCTCTGCAAGCAAAGCCTTCCCAGTCTCTTCGAACAGTGCATCGTCATCCAGGTCACTTCGGCTCTGCAAATCAATGTACTTGTCTACAAACCTGCAAGTTCACAATACACAAACAAAGGCAGTCTGTACCAGTCGCTATGGATATTACTTCACGCAACAAGAGCAACAAAACTGGCAATTAAGTCATTGTGTAGATTAGTATGAATTCTATCTTAAAAGGGCTGACTGCTATAATCCCGACTCCTACTTTTTTATATCATGATGAGTGTGGGTGTGTGTAAATTAATGAAACATAATGGCATACTTGAGTATTTCAAATGACTTGTCATTTTATCAGGATCTGTTGGACTTAGAATATTGAGACAGACAATTCAAATTTGGAAATATCTTCCAAATTATTCATTAATGTGCTGATTTTTATCAAGATTTTGTAACTTCTTGGTATTGTGTGGTTATTTGATCCGAGGTTTTAAGTAATTGCCTATATCTTTGTAATTTCTTGCCATTTGGGATTGTATTTCTTTGCTGCTATTTTTTATTCATATCCTTGTGATTTTGAAAAAAAATGGGCATTTTTGTTCAAACAAATTTTAATCAGACACAAAAGGTACATTTAAAAGATTGCACTTACAAAAAAGATATTCCCAAAAGTGTTTGTACTGGACAATTGTGCTTGAATTTGTGTTGTTCATTATCCTTTTTCATTACCTTGTTTTTTACATTATATTTTTGTTACTTTAAAAATGCAGTGTCAGAGTTCAATACTAATATTAATGTTAAGGATTTCAATACATAACAAATTCAATATGTTACTCAGCTCCAAATGTTCATCTCACTGTACTTTTATAATCTTTCCTAATCATACATGAAAGAATGTATTATAACGAGAAAGGATCAAATTTACCTCTGACTGGTAGAAACAAAGTTTGCCTTGGAAAGGTCAAGAGGCCGAGGACCTGTCCCATACAGCTTATAGAACTTCCTGTAAGACAAATTGATGATGGATGAGTGAAGCAGACCAAACTTGATACATATAAAACAAAAACACAAAGAAACACCACAGATACTTACGCTCTGACAACATCCTCTGTATAGAAGATTTCAGGTACAGTGTCATATTTCGCTGTACGGACTCTGGTATGTGCCTTAACAAACAGTGGGTCTCTCTTTGGTGGGAAGGCCTTGTAAACATCATACCAGATTGGCTTCTCTGTTGTTTTTTTGACACCAGAGCGCATAAGGTCTCGGATCCTGTCATTGGGTAGCAGAGAAGTGATGTTAACGGGAAAGTATATTTTAATATTTAGCATGCAATCTATAAACCTAGACTTCATATATTGACATGCTATCTATCTTGAATCCCAGAGCAAAAGCCCATTCTCTCTAATGTCAACTATCCCGCATTTAATTTTATCAGAAAATGTAAAAATACATTCAGGAAATTGTGAGAATATATCAGAAAATAAATTAATGAGACAAAAAGGTAATGTATGAAAATAAATCAACTGAAAATAACCTGAAAATGAAAAAAAAGTAATTGCAATACAACATCATATTGATTATTTGAACAATGAGAGGATCATAGTATATTATTTTGCCATTTTGAATTTAGCATATTTTAGAATCTACAATTGTACAAAAAAAAAGTACTTGAATCATTTCAGGAGTTAAGATAAACATAAGACGATAGATGTCAAGTTAGTTACAATTTGAACGGCTGGGAAAATACGACTAAAATAGAAATAGAAATGCATTGCTTTAAATTTTCAGAAGAAGCACAAAAAAACTGTCACGTTTGATGTATTATTTCTGCTGAAATGCTTTTGCAACAGGGGATTAGTGGGGAAAACACAAGTAATACAATTAATTCTGATATTTAACATGAGCAGCAGTTGAAATAATGATCAAATATGACATTAACGGGGAACGGTCATTGCACCTGTAGTTATCATTCCTTCTAATATCAGTGTGTGCTATACTTGCAACTGTGGATTCGATAAAAAAAATACTTGTCGCTCCATGGAATCAATCCCATATTATTTCTAAAGAAAAATATAAACAATTGGTAAAAATCAGGTATGAAAATCATGTCCAACTATATTTTACTATATATATATATATATATATATATATATATATATATATATATATATATATATATACATATACCTACAAAAATATACATTTGCATCATTGCAAACTGATCTCAAAGATTTGGTTGAGAGGAAGCACTGCCACCCATGCGATGGTAAACACAGGTCACGCTGATGACGTCATCACTCTACGTCACAGACATGCGACTGAAAAATCTCTTTAACCTCCGTGGCTCATATACGAAAAATAAGCCGTGGTAGCAACACTAGATGATTACTAGAATGTTTTCCTCATATTACTTAACACATTACTGATCGAACAAATAAATATATGCCCCAAAAACCCCTAGTGTTGATACAATTTAAAATAACAATGAAAGAATTACGCGTTACCTATATGTGTTAAGATGCGCTACAGCATGCTAACGAACACTATGTTAGCAATGAACTCGAACACGAACCATTAAATACAGTTCGAAAAACTGAGGCGAACAGGAACCTTTTGTTCAATTAAACCTTTATGCGAGACGGCTGCGTAAAGCTTAGCTCAATAGGGAGAAGGATCAGAACAGCGTGAAACGCTCCGCTCATACCGCGAAAACACAGTTCCGAATCTCTCCAATCTGCTGCCAGCCATTTAGGACGTGTTAGCCGGTGTAGCTCCGTGCGCCACGCCGTGCCTCTGCAAATGACGGTGACAGGACTTCCGGTAAGGAGTTCGATATTTGTTTTCTCCAAAATAAATGTTTAGAAAACACTCACATTACCGCTAATATCATCACACTTTTACACATTTATCCTCCTTAATTGCGTTTCCTCGAGTATTTCTATTTACTTACGACATTGAATAACTTTGTTTTTCTCTTGCATATTTATGTTTTGTATGACTTTATATTACCGATCCACTGCATGTAAAAGAGAAATATTACATATTTCCAAGATATTATAATATAATTCAATGCAAGTAGAAGTAAATATATAAATGACATGTAAAGAGACTCATCCACATTTCAAAAGATGATCCCTGTGCAATGATCTTGTGAATTATTTAAAGACAAATGTATATGTTGAATTAAAGAAATTATTTTCCCGAATTTGCGATTTACTTTTGGGATTATTGTTATTGAAATTATTACATCAGGTTATTTTTGATGAGATTTGATATTTACAGGCACTTCAGTGGAAGAAGTCGTTTCCAACCACATCCAACTAAAATCATACATTTAGTTAAGAACTCTCTGTCTTCAGTTGTCTGTTCAATGTGGTACTGTGGCGCTTGGCCAGGAAATGATGGTGAAGCTGTGGACGAGTTATTCAGCAAGCACCAAAAACCAACAACACACAAACCCCCTCCATCACCCAGAAGGGACACTGGCAAACCAACTCGTCCCTCGGGGGAGGCCTGATCCGCCTGCCATAATGGTTGCGTCGTCCCTCGGTCGAAATGGCAGGAGGCACCGGACGCTGGACCTGCAGAGGCGCTGCTGGAGTCCTGGACGGAGGGCGACCATGGCGGGGAAACTGGGAGCCCCAACTTCACCTGTCACCCTGTGTGCTGGTTTCAACCGATCCAGCACGACACGCTCCCTACGCCCGCCCATGTCCAACACGAAACTTTTAGCGCCTGCCTCAAGAACCTGGAACGGCCCATCGTTGGGGGGTTGAAGAGACGAGCAGTGAGCGCCATGTCTTACAAACACTGGCGAGCGGACCACGGCTCAGCCACTTTAGGCATGGTGAAAATCATCGGCTTGTGATCCACATTCGTCGTGAAGGAGCGGCCCTCCAGAAGGAAACGAAAATGCCGCACCGCCAGATGGAGGGCAAACAACTCCCTGTCCAAAACGCTATATTTGCACTCACAATCCCACAGTTTGCGGCTAAAGAACACAAGGGACTCCCAAGCACTCGCCACCGGCTGTTCAACCAAAGCCCCGGCGGCAATATCAGATGCATCGACCGTCAACACTATGGGAGCCGTGGGCGTGGGATGGGCGGGAAGGCCCACGTCAGCCAGGACGCACCGAGCCCCTTCAACAGCTCGAATCTGTTCTGGAGTCCAGACAACCGTGTCTTTCTCCTGTCTGGATGGCAAAGCCCCGTAAAGCGGCTGAAGGAGGTGGGCAGCGTCAGGGAGGAACCGCTTGTCAAAATTGACCATGCCCAAGAATTCCTACAATGCCTTGACCGATGCCTGGCGAGGAAAATCAGCCACCGCTTGCACCTTTTGAAGGGAACGGAACCGCGCCTTGCGGCGAGATGCGGTGCCCCAATGTCCTTTGGCACCATCTGCGGGAGATCTGACGCCACGCTCCAGACAACTAGCCTCCTGGTAGCTTGCAAGACGCGGTCGGTTTCCAGACCCGGACATTTACTGGCAGCGAAGCACTGGGAGTTAGCCAAGGCTGTACGCACCAGAGGCAGGAGCTGGAGCAGGAAGATGTGCGTGTTTTCCATAAGGTCCGCGGTCGACCCTTCAACCAAACTGGACAGCGAATGGAGTCTGTCCACCTGCTAGAACCAGGCGGCCGTGTCACTCTGCCAGGACTCCACCAGCCTGATGGCTGTGATGGGCAGGGCATCGTGAGCAAGCTGGCACAACGTGGCGGAAGTGGAGTCGCACACTTCCTCAGAGTCGGACATGATCACGTCGGGGTCACCAGTGCGGTGCTTGGCGAGGAAATGATGGCGGAGCGATGGGCGAGTTTAAACTTTGTTCAGCAAGCGCCAACAAACAACAACTAACAGTGTTAGATCCAGTTCCAGGATCGATAATATATCCCCAGCTTAACCCAACCCCCCGGCCCATAGGCCCGTGGGGTGAGAGGCAACGCCCCTTCGTGTCCGCCACAATACATTCAAGTCCAACAGAGGAATAGAGACGTCTGAATCACAATTTTTACACAATGTTTGACATTAACTTTGTTTCTGTGTTAGATTTCAGACAGTCTGGAGAACAGTTCATATAATGCAATTATTTGAAGTCCTAATTCCATGCTTTTATTGTGAACGGTTAATTACCAAAACAGGATAAGCTACTCAAATCTCACAAATACTAATGATCAAAATGTTTCTTATATAGTTAGATATAAGATTGGGAAAATTGCCCCGAATGAGAGCGTGAATGGTTGTCAATCTGTAAATGTGGGCCTGCGATTGACGGGCGACCAGTCCAGGATGAACCCCGCCTCTCGCTCGCTGGCAGCTGGGACAGACTCCAGCATCCCCCGAGACCCTGAGTAGGATAAGCGGCAGACGACGGATGGATGGATCGTAAGATTTACCCAATATATACATTTATGAGTGGAGAATGGGGGGGGGGGTTGCATATCTATATAAATATATATAAAGTCAGACAATTTATTATAATTTAAAGTCACTCGATGATTTAAAAAAACAAAAAAAAAAATAGAAAATAGTATTTTTTTTAATTCTGGAATTTTATTTCACATTGATATTTAAAATCTCCAACTTTTTTTGGATCACATCTCTTTTTAAAAGTAGATTTAATATACACTAATTTGTACTTAATAGCACAAAACAGGTTTGCTTTAATTTCTTCTTTCTCTGTGTGTACACTATTATTAAATTGGCAAAGAGGACATTTGAATGAAGGGTACATTCAGAAGTCTTTACCACTTAGTTTAAAAGAAATGTATCAAAGCAGGACTAAGGAAAATAATGGTGAGTTATAATGGGCACATTTACTTAGATATCCAGCTGGTTTAATATGTAGTGAAGCATAGCTAGATGTAGGATAAAAATTGTTTGGACAGAAAAACCCTTCTGGTACGTTAGCTTGAGTTACACTTCATTGTTTATTCCATCATAAAAGTGTGTAGCCAGATTTCCCAACAATGACATCATCCAAGTGACTTCTATGTTACATCTCTCAGTAGTTATTTTTGTTACCTTTTTTTTGTTTGGTTTTGAGAAATAACTTTTGATGTGAATTTCACTTCTGCTCATTAACACTAAGTTGAAGTGCATCCAATGCATCTATTGGATTGACCTTTGGACCCTGTCGCATTACATAACAGCATGAGGCTTTAGGAATTCTTAAAATGTCTTCTTCTCTCTTAAGTTTTCTACCATGATGTATTTGCAGAATTTTTTGAAATAATTTGCCTGAGCACTGACCTTCCTTTTTACCCCCCTTTGCTTTGCAACAAAGTGTTACTCACGTACTTTTACAACAAAACTTGATTACAATCAGCTAAGTTTGTCATTTTGAGAAGTCTGCAAGTGTCCTCTATTAAATTGAGTTGATGCATTATCACTATTACATATCATATAGACATATGTAATATAAATATATATATATACATTTTTTTGATATATTTATTATACAGATGCTAAATGGAGTGGCTGCCCACAAGCTCTTCCGTCACGCATGGCAAGAACAAAAAATCTAAATAACACATTTGGTCACCCCAAACTTCCTGGGAGAAGAAACAAATGTTGTGAGTGCACGGAGTGTTCTCAGCCTCGATGATGAGATGTTATTAAAGTGCGACACCATCAGGTTCATTCTGTTGCAGTAACAGCAGACTTAGTGAACTTTAAACTTTTGTTGTCAGCTGACTGAAGAAAAGACCTACAGTATGGGGCCAAGGCTCAGAGGGATCAGAGACATGGCACACAGGAAATAATACACACCGCCGCCATACTTGTCGTCATTAATCTGGAATAATTAGAAGAAAGCTTGAGAGCGAGGAGTCATTTTTGTGAGGCAGAGCAGAGTCGGACTGCTTGTCATTTGGTCACTTTTCAGGTTCAGCAACAGAGTGTGGTTCAGGGCAGAGACAGGCTTGCCAGGTTGGGTTGAGGAATGTCAGCATGTAACACGGTGGTGTAGAGAGGAGAACGGAGGGAGGGAGTAAGCCAAACAGAGGAGGGACAAAGATCAGGCACAGAAGGAGAGAGAAAGAGTGAGTGAGAGAGAGAGAGAGAGAGAGAGGGAGTCATATGTGCAATAACTGCAGCTCTGGGCAGAAATAAGAAAATTGGTCTTGTTTCAGGGACAGACGAGTGTCCGACAACACACTGACGCAAGGAGCTAAATGCAGCAGTGAATTGTTGTGCCTCAACAACCTGTGTCACAGCACTACTTTGTGGGATGTACGTCTGAACTCAAATCCTTTTCAGGCATGGATTTGCTCCTGGATTTCGGCTAATTCTAATGGATTACATTTGCCCAGTTTTGTCAAGTTGTAATTGAATTTTTTCGGACTCACTTTTTTTTTAAAAAGAAAAAGAAAATAGACGTTCCCTTCTCGCCATGTCTGTGACTGCCTTGTTCAGGGGGTTCAAATGGGGGACAAAGTCACAGGAAAGTCCAGAGAAGCATTCAGCTGCCGTGGTTCAGCACAGCCATGAGGAGGACGACGATGATGATGACTCCAAAGTTGGTTTGAGCCGGGAACCAATCCGCAGGAACTCACGGTTTTACCGCTCAATGAGGAAGAAGAGGCTGGCAGCTTCCGAGCAATCTGAAAGTAAGAGTTCTGGCGAGCACCGGTAACGGCAAGAGTCTGTTGGCTTCAACCTTTCCATTACTTATATGACATCCTGGTACAGATGATCTCGGTCAACACGCAACTTAGCGTCGTAGTTTGTTTTTGTAGTTGGCTTTAACTTTAGAATCACTTACCTTTATGCAGAAGAAAAGAGGGCACATTTAGAGATGATGTCACTAAAGTGCTTGGTGAAATTTAGGCATGATGTCCGATACAACGTGCAGTATATGATACTGTCATTTTTCAGCGCCTTTCCCCACATTTTGTATGCTTGAAACATCTTAAAACAACCTTCGACTTCACCTCTGTACACACTGTAATTGCATCTTTGTCTGATGAAAGTTTGATGCAGTTGTTATTAAATATTGGAACAAGAGAAACAGCAGGCTGACCTTTCAGTCACAACAAGAAGGAATAAATACAACTTGAGGAACTGGTTCCTTTTAAATGACACTATTGTGTTAGTAAGAGCTGAAAATTCCATGTCATCATCTGACCTCGGCCCTGATTGTGAGAACCTCGGTTGTTGATATTGCAGACCGAAGTGAAGTTGTCTGGAAAGTACTAATCGACAGTCTCATAAAGGCAGATTAACAGAGACAAGATGATGGAGAGAAAATTTTCTTCTGACTTTATTTGACAATTGTATTCATTTCTAAATGTCCCATTACGGACATTGCGGACTTTGCGCCTTGCTCACTTGATTAAATGCAGCTACGATAAAGAAGAATAACACGATTATCATGATCATGATTGCTGTGATCGTTAATCAAACATCTGTGTCACAACAGGTCAAAGTGGATTTCTTTCAATTTCCAATTGTACTATTTCTATTGATATACATCTTTGTGAATTTACTTATGTAATGCTCCTTTTATTGACTGAAGTATTTACAACTAAAAATCCCAATGGCAAAATTTTGTCATGCGGTTTTATTTACTTTTCACACATTCTCTGTATTTTAACAACCTAATGTGATTTGGAATTTCTTTGAAAAGCCAGAGCTTCATGAACAGTAACATACAGTTTAAAAAAAAACAAATTAGGTATTAAACAGGGCTGTAATAAGCCATTTTCATGTCGAATGAAATAGTTGAGTTTTTTTCTGGAATAATTAATGAATTGACTAGATAGTTATTCATCACTGAGACGACATCTTCAGGTGTTTACATTCCAAAGATGTTTAACTTGCTTCCAGAGAAAGTTTAAAATAAATCACAAATTATTAACTAGAGTTACAAAAATAATATAACATCTGAATTATTATTAATTTATCAAAATAGTTGTTAATTTACATTGCTGACAACTAATCGATCGAGAACTGAAATAATTTCATTTGGTTAAGAAAAGACTGCTCGAAAGACAAAACTCTTCGTATTTGAAATGGGCATAAATAAAATGTTTATTTGTTCAGCAAATGCAAACATGGCTTTTGTCATTCCATGAAAGGGAAGATCTGACATCCAGCAAGAAAAATGGCCATTTTTGACAGGAGACTTTTACGGAATGATTTCCACTCAGCAACGACTGCATGAACTGATAAATCAAAAACTGCTTCACTGCAACACAACATTTACCGGAACAGAATCTTTTATTCTGTCAAGCTAAGTATTTTTCACCCTTGGAGACCATATCCCATACACCGCTACGATAAATCTTCATATTTTCTTATCCAGGGGCTACTTTTGTTATTCCTTGTATAAAATACCATACTAAAAACACAGTGGCCAAATGTAGCATGTAAGAGGGCATTGATTATGTAAATTATGTCATCATCTTCACAAGCAGATGGTCTGCACATTCGATTCTGCACATGTGTGAGCACGTCAGCCTTTGCACACATGCAGCTTGTGATTTACAGCTTTGCTACTGGAATGTGTAACATATTTCTGAGATGAACATATCGATGTAAGAGGCTTTAAAAAAAGAAAGTGATTTGGATTCGTTTTGTACAAATCTGACTTGAGTATGGAAGGAAACACTGGATCTGATTTTTTTTTTTTTAATTCTACTAAGCTATTATTAATGAAAATACTTCTGCAATGTGGAGAGCATGGGGCACCAATTCTCAGAAATCCTGCATTCAGGCCTGTGCTTGACAGCCGAACTTATTTGAACTTAACAACACAAAACTGAAGGAAATGTTAAAGAGTCCTCTTGAAAGCTGGGGGCCTTAGACAGACCCCTGAGAACAAGATAGACCTCTGTATCTATCTACATACAGCTGCCCACACATTTGCTATGTCTTATTGTCCAAATGTGTGCGTCAATGTTCTGTAAGTGTTTTGCTGTTTTTCTTCTACCACCAGTTACGTTTAACTGGTCGGTGAACAATTAGACCAGCTGCGACCCCCTCCCTCCAAAAAACAGGAATATCCTGATGGATGTAAATGACGATGAAAAACCATATAACTAATTTCTCCTGTTTTATTTGTGTGATCAAGCATTGGAGAATAACAAAACAACAATATAGTTCTAGTCGATCGAGATGCCTCACTTTTCACTTTTCTGTTATGGCAGAATATTGAAAAAATCTGTACTTACTTAATTAATAACGTATTTATGTGTATGAGAAGGAGAGAAATAACATAAAGGGGAGCTAGAGATTGGGAATGTGAGGGATAGATAGAGATAGAAATAGAGATGAGGACAATAGAAGTGGGAAGATTTAAGTCTCACCACTTTCAGGTGCTTTTGTTGAGGTGCTTTTTTTGGATGCAATTTATTTTTCTTCAGGTACTATTTAATTGACCTGTGGTTGCATCTTCCTGGATTTTGGTATCTTGGTTTTCAAGTCAAGGAGATTTAAAAAAATGACAAAAGTAAGTAATGGATATAAGATTTACCTCTGACCCCCCCCCCCCCCCCCCCAAAAAAAAAAAAAAAAAACAAAAAAATATTTATTA
>CAAKHD010000197.1:3283-47777 GCA_901007705.1 Fistularia tabacaria | reverse complement strand
GGGTTCATCTTCCTGGATTTTTGTATTTTGGTTTTTAAAACAAGGAGATTTAAAAAAAAGACAAAAAAAAATAAAAGAAAAAAAAATTTCCCCCTCCCCCCCCCCCCCCCCCCAAAAAAAAAGTTAAATAACCACCAAATGTAATTTACAGGGAGTTTATTTAAAATGTTTTGACTTGAGTGTGATGTTTCTAATCATATCAAATTTTATGTAATCATCTTATGACCTACTGCCTCTTCTGAGACAACGGAGGATGTTGTTAATGTCAACTTTTAAATGAAAAAGAAAAAGAATATCAGGAAGTGAAAGCAGTAGACACCACACACAAGCACACATGCACACACATAAAGACACTCTCACACTCACAGTCAGCCTTGGAGGACAAACAGGATGCCTTGCACATTGTCATAAAACTAATAATGACACAGCAAACTAAAAGTCATGTGACATAAAGTGACATAGTGTCCCATGTCTTTTATTGAAATGCTTCTGAAGATTTTTACTTCAAGATTTTTGACAAGTCTTTGCAACCTGTCCGGGGGTCTTCGAAATGAAATTCCAGAAACAGTTTCAAACAGTAATGGATTCATAAGTCAGAGTAATAAACTGGCTGTGGGGGCTCAGGCACAGGCACCCTGACTCACAGGGATTACAGTAACATGTAGCACCAGTGGGAGATTCCGCTGCTGCATTAGTGGAATAAATAGAACCATGTCAGCTGATCACACTGTTTTAATGCTGGATAGCTGATGATTGTAGGTGTTTTTATGAAGGTTAAAAGAAATCAACAAAAAGCATTGATCGACATGTATGTCTGGACCTTCAGCTGTATGTTTAATTTGTCACAATAAGACACACGTGTTTCTTTCATCATCCATTCTGAAATCAATTTGGGTCAAACACCTGCGACCAGAAGTCTAGATCCAGATACTTAAAACTTGCACTTTATATTCTCTGGCAACTGAATGTCGTTTGTAATGTTAATATCATTAACACTAGTTTCACGAATGAAATATACATTTGATGTTATTCTTTGGTGATTTTTTTTTAATTTCATTTTCCAAACCACTTTTACAGTGCGGCTTATATCAGCACCAGGTGGGATCCAAAAATCAACACGATGCCATTTAAATCTGGTCCTCCGAAAACTGTTGCTGCACTCATTTGCATTTTGACAAAATTGATATGTTTTGCACAGTGTTGAAATAGACTGCTCTCACTATCTAAACGTCTCTCTCATCTCTGGACAATCTCACCGTGTCATAACTTTTTCTCCTCAACGCCGACATCAAAGTTCAGTGGAATATTTCGGCATGTGAATTTTCACTTTTTCAACAAGTCAGACTTGTTTTTGCACATGCTGGGAATATGAATAGCCGGACAAGAACAGCAGGCTTCGATATCCTGTCGGTGATTTCCTAGTTGCTATTCTGATTATAACAAGCTCAGCAGGTGCACATCAGAAGAATGCTTTGTAACCATCCATCCATTATCTGACGCTTATCCAGCACTTAGGGCCAGGGAGATGCTTGACCCTCAGCAGCTGTCATTCGGTGAGAGGTGAGGTACACCCCGGACCAGTTGTCAGTCAATCGCAGGGCCACATATGGAGACAAACAACCATTCACTCTCTCAGTCACACATCTTGGCAGTTTTTTTCCAACCTGGGCAGACATGGGGAGAGTGAACTCCAAACAAAAAGAACCCATGTCAGAACCAAAGCAGGGTGTTTCGTGTTGTGAAGCGGAGGGCGAACCACTGCATCACTGTACCGCCCGCTTTGTAACCATTTGGTGAAAATTGTATCGTAGTTTTTCTTTCTTGATAATTGGATAACTCGGAAAGATTTACGTTCGACAAAAGCCAACTTTATTGTTTTATTAAATCATATATTTATGCCCACTTAAAATGGCTGTTGTTTTTTTGTTATGATCTCTTCACTGTTGACAAATATGCAAGCGTGCATTAAAGAAAACATCACTTTCTACATCTGCAGAGTTTTATAATCATGGCTGCCTACAGTATGCTGTGTTAATCTATGATAAAACGCTATTCTTCTGTTATAAAATTAGATAGCTGTACTTATGTAGCTTGAACCAGATGCAACAACTGCCCAAGCGTATCTTTGCATGTTTGATATTCCTGTAATAACTACCTGCACAGGTTGTACCTCAGAAGAGAATGTGCATTAAATAGGAGTCTCTTGTCATGTTAACTGCAAAATCCTTCAGTATTGCGTTCTTTCTCCAGCTAAACAAACCATGCTCTACATCGTACATGAATATAATTTTGACGCCACAAGGTTACAGGTTTTCAGTCTTTTGAAATTATAAAAGCGAAATTAATATCCATTCGATTTTCATGTTTTGCTGTCCGATAATGGAGACACTTGTTTTACTTTTCTGCTTATTTTTTACTTTCTATCTCTGTTCCTGTCGTCCATCTCCAGGTTCGGCTAGTCCTGGTGTTGACCAAGGTTCACCAAATGGAGCAGCATCCTCATCCCCATCTCATAAATCACCTTTATCACCAAGGGCCAGACGGTCAGTGTACATACCTTGCCTGCCCAACCCTGACACCTAAAACACTACCTGAAAAACAAATTCACGCAGAGCTTGTTTCAACACAGCCAACTGGCCATTTAGGGATTTTTATTCACTGCACATTGTCTGAAGGTCAGTACATTGTCAGTGAAGGGTGATATGTCAGAAAATGACCCTAGAATTAGAAAGAAACTAGCAGAAGATTACATAAAGAAATACAACAAAAGTGAAGCTCTGATCAGTGTCACTGTGTCAGGTTTGTTTATTTAAGATGCTCAATCAACATAGCAGTCAAAACAATTTCACAGCTGTTTAAAACACAAGTGGAATTAATCAACAAATAGTGTTGGAGGCCCGTTCAAGTTATGCGTGTAGTGTGTGTCTAATATGTGTCTTCTGAATGGCAGTACGTTCCCTTGAAATCCAGCGGAGAGCTGATGGTTAATTAGATGTATTTCTCATGAACAGATGCGTCTAAACAATAAGGTGAGCCAGTCAAATAATACAATCAGCTGTATCGAGACGCAGCATTTCCCGAGTTAAAGTTTAACTTTTTGCTTTCCAATCTAATGGAATTTACAACTGGGTGTTATATATTCCCTTCATACAAGGAGGACAAAGACGAATACATTGGCAAATATGACCAAGTGGGTAAAAGCCCTTTTTCCTTGCAAAATGATTCTGAAGATCTGGCCATGTTGCAACCACATAGACCGACTTCCAGATTAACATGGTAACAGCAATGGGAATAAAAAGCTTTTCTTTTTTTCCTCTCTGAAAATGTGGTGTTGGCTATAACGATATTAGTAGACACATGGGTTCCTCCTTGCTGCTCACAGAGTATCTCCCAACCCAAAGTAAATGTAATTTAAATGTCACTAAATATCAATTAAAAAGATATCCAAAAGATATATGACAAATAAAGATGTTCACATTTCTAAAGTCATATTAACCAGGAGGGAGCAATTTTCTTTTTGGGACTATCATCAAATTTCCATATTGACTTCTTTCCATGAGTTTGAACAGAAAGTATGACATGCACACGTTCATTCAATACATGAAACGATGTAGCTGAAACTAGGAAGTTCGTGGGAAATCCTTCTCATTAGCAGAGAAGAAATATATAAATAGTTTAGAGTAGACGCCTCTTTAACAGGACTTTTGAAAGAGAAATGGTCGGAAAGCACACACATCGCCATTGTGTTTCGTTTTGTTTTCTTCACTTTTGTTTGTTTTTGCACTAACAGCCCTAAAGATTTGTTTGGCAGAGATTTAAATGTCTCGTGTATTTTTGACTCATTAAAAATTTATCTGCGTGACTAAATTTCTTAATTCCCTCAGCGGACGTCATTTTTTTATGGTCTCACCTTAAAACAGCCAACATGCACCGCCGTTGCAGAGAAAAACCTGCTGGCGGCCGTGTCTGCACAAAAAGTACAACCAATGTGTTCCTCCCTATTTATAAATGTAGACAGGAAAGCATTTTAGTTTAGTGAGTCGATACCACAAAGGTATGTCACTTTTTTACAGGTAGAAATATTTCTGTCTGCCTTTATGTCAGTTCTGACATGTACAACTACGATAAGGCGAGATCTTTTTTTTTTCTTTTCTTTCTCACATAATGATAATTAACAGGCTGCCTCATTTCTATTGTGACAATACAGGAAATTGACTAGATTAAGTATAGTTTCACTCATTATATGCCGTATAAAAGTCTTTTCAATTGTATGTTGCCTTGAAAAAAATCAAAGCAAGTTCAACATGTTTTGTGCCATTGCACGTATGTTTTGGCTACAAAAAAATTGAGAATTGTGATTGAACTTTGCCAAAAGTTTTCATCCTGGAAAACTTGGAACCCCTTCAATAGGATGGTTACCCTTGACTCTGGAATCAAACTAGTCTCAAGAACAAATTGTATTGCTCAGAGAGAGAGAGAGACAGAAGCTAAATGACGCTGACAAATGAATTCAAACCATGAGGCTGCATAAATATCATGTGACATCATAAAATCTGCACGACTGTTGTAAAAAAGTGCAACTTTAGTGTTTTTCCACCAGGGCTGCAATGTCAAGCAATATGAAATGTACCTCTCAGAGCTCCCTTTTGCTTCGTCAGAAAACCATTAAAGTTGAACAAGAGTTCACACCAGTCTCTTCCATTTTATCAAAAGGTTCGAGCCTTCCCTCTTTATAGTCGTCATAGAGCACATTTCAGAAGCAGCACTTTGATTTTATGGTTGACTTTGATTGAACAAGTTGATGATTGTGCTGGTTTACAGATCGACACCTTCATTTCACAACCACAGCTGGCACAGGGTATTTGATTGCGTGGCTAACTGTATCACTCACAGTCATACAACAACAGCAACAGCAATCATAATAACTGAAATTGTGTATGTTATGCTATATTTTGTTTTATTTAAAAATTAAATATAATGAAGCTATTTATGCTAAGCTAGATGAGGAAATTAAGTTGATCTTTTTGGATTTACATTCAGTCCGACGCTATTTTATGATGCCTTGCTGATGTAGTAAACGATGGATGATGGATGGATGGATGATGGAGTAAACTCTTGATAAAAGTCCTTGATGAAGGTTGAAATGGGGTTATTGTGGCGGAGGAGGCAGAGCAATCGTCCTTTCGAACCCAATGTTCCTGTTTCGATTCCCGGCTCCTCCCCGTGTGGTGAAGTGTTGTTGAGCAAGGCCCTAAAAACCCTAAACTCCTCCCCTGGCGCTGCTCGACAGCAGCCAACTGCTCATGGGTCATCCATGGTGGATTAAATGCAGAAAATGAATTTCTCAACGAGAGATTAATAAAAGTATACATTATCATCATCAGATATCTTCTATTCTTTTAAATTAAGATGGAGAAGAGGTAAGAAGAACTTAGGTTATTAAACTGATAAAACAGATGAGCATATGAAGGAGACTAAGAAGATGAATATGAACTGGAGAGAACATGATTTCAGAGCAAAATAATATGTTGAATATTTGAGATCTATTGAGAAACTATAATTTGGGTGCAAATTAAGAGCAGGCAGCTGCTCCAGCAACACTGTGCTGCGGCATATGTAGCCATTGTTGTTTTATTCATCTTTTTTTTTTCTTCTTCTGAGCCAAAAGTAAAGAAATGAGGCCTGAGTTACTCAAATATAGATCAACACTTTGCAATTCACTTACAATATTTTAGATTTTTTAGTTCCTGTATGAGGTTTTTCATCTCAGTTGATTTTTATCCAGCGCGTGTTGTGTGCTCTAAAGATTTCAGCACTCACCACGGCTCCATCACTCCAAACCTGTGTTGCCAAGCGATGGTGTGGCCAGCAACAGACATGCTCTGTACAACAGCGATGCTCTGAATAAAAAAAGAGGTGGAGTGGGAGGAGAGAGTGTGGACATATTCATCTCTTCCAACAGCCAACACGCAGCTTCCAAGGATGATATGATCTCTTACCGGACTCACAACATTCACAGTGGAGATATAAACAAGCTGTCTGAACAAACAGCCATCGCCTGCAACGTACAGGAGGTCAGGAAGAGAACCATGAGCTCTGAACTTGCCAGCTCTGATGGACAAGATAGAGAGAACGGCAACAGGTTGGATGAAATGATCCCCCTTTAACCCTTTCCCTCGTAGTGTTAAGGAGCAAATTTAGCATGCAGATTTCAGATCTCATCTTTGTTTTTACATTTTTTGGGGCAGGAAAATGCAAGAAGGTTAAATGTATGTTAAATTTGAAATGAAATGTTGTGGTGTTGCAGAGACATGATGCCCTCATGACAGATTCTGCACACTCGCTCCCCAAAGCAGAGACAATTTTTCAACTGAAATCAAGCATTGTGAATGTAGAAACTGTAACAGCTGAAATGATGTTGTCATATTAGTTCTTATATTTGCAATTACATGTTTTACAACATATTAATGTTATTTCAAACTTGTGAAGCTCTAAAGGGAGGCTTTTTTTTATTAGGGATTTAAAGACAAAAAATGTATTAATATTTGATCGGATGCAATTTTTTGACCCACTGTTGGATTTGTTAGAAAACATTTCTGTTCTTCATCCGTCTTTCCATTGAATTGCATCACTGGCATGGAGCATTCAATCCCTCTCTAGCTTTCTCTTTTTGTCTCTATCTCTGTTGCATCCATCCCTTGTTGTTACTCCTCAGGCTGCTGAGCAATGGAGGAAACTCCCAGACAATCTGTCACAGCCTCAACATCGTCAAAAGCATCGGTGAGGAAACACTTTTTATAGACAAGAAAATACATTTCCACCCACTTTTGCCACCTCCGGAGCTGCGGCAGCAGAGCCGGCCTACGTTGGTTATGTCCACATGAGCGTGACGGGCACTTTCACATGTGCAGCTCACATGAAATTCTAAGAAACACCTCTCGACGTAAAACAACTGGCACAATAAGCACTTCCATGCGGTACCTGTTACAGCACATGCCTGCTTTAGTCAGCAAGACTGAATACCTCTGCACACTAGTTATATTAACTGACTAATCTCCTTGCTGAATTCTGATTGTCCTCTCGATAACCATTTATTGACTTGGATTGCTGCTTTCCTATTTGGGTCATGTTATTGGCAAACTGTTATAACTTGCGAAAGCATGACAAATACATATGGTTTCTCTATATTTATCCTTTTTTATTTTTTGGGGGGCCATTTGAATCTTCCTTATGTAATTCACAATCCAGCTCTACGCCCACTGAAGCAATCTGCAGTATATGACTGAAGGAGATTATGCAACAGGCCACTGCTGTTCAAAGTCACCTTATTTCTTGCTATAGACACAGCTAGTGTTCACTGAAAAAAAAAAAAAAAATCTCAGTTCTTATCAGTAAACTTTCAACCCACTTGAAACTTGGTTAGTGAGACAGTATCTATTATTCTCCATGGCACTATTTTCTGGTATGTTCATGCACTGAAACGTTACACAACTGCACAATAAAAAAAATTCCAATTTGAACTGTGGTGGAGAAAGTATTCGCAAAGCATTCTTTACGTAAGTATGAATACTAATTCTGCATGTTTATATAGTATTATCAATGTTGAGAGACAGGGGTCCATTTACTTTTTTAACCAGTGGGTAGTTGAACTTGTGGGATCATCAAGCCTGTCTTCTGAGAGACACATGTAAAATCAGAAATTACCCTTTTTAGGCCTCTAAAAAGAAAGTTCAGTATTATCTCATGGCATGTTTACATCTAACACGGTTCATATCACTTTTAGAGTAGCTTATTATATAATACCTGGCTATATGTATATGTGTGTATACATATCAACAAATACACACACACACAATGCTTTGATAAATCTTATTTTCTTTCTTTCAACCTTTTTTTTTACCCAGTAAGCCTTCCTCCCATCAGTTATAATGAAATTCATAAAAATACTAACGAATAACTGATATTTTCCTCACTTCAGTTGTGATGCATGCTAATGTATACATTGTTGGTCAATTACAGCTCAGAAGTGACTTTCAGCACAATTTGGACACAATTAAAAAAATAACTCTGGTTAATTTATATATTCAGAATTTAGTTTACCTCTCTTCACTCAAAATCTTTAATGATATATAAGTATCCCTTCGTACTTAATTCATTTTTTGCCAAAATAAAATCGTTCATGTTATAAATGTTTGTGTTAGAATTTTTTTACGACTGTGCTTTCATAATCTAAGAAAATCTCCATCTTTTCTTTTTTTTTTTTTTTTTACCTCTTAGCGTTTTTGTACCAGGAATACAGAGATACCTCGAAGCAGCAGGAGATCGAGCAGAGGCGGCAGCGTGAGAATCTTTCACCGGGACATGTGCCGGGGATGGCAGTCCCCGGGTCCGGTTGTATTTCCCCCCCTGTGTTACAACTGCAGCTCAGGAACAGCGCCAGGTCGCTAACACTGTGGCAGAACCTGGATGTGGTGCAGGCCAGTGGTCTGACAAACCAGCTGCCCCAGAAAGAAGTCATCATGCAAGAGGTGAGCAAAAAAAAACACACAGTTGTAGCGGTGAAGATATTTTCATATGTAAACAAGTAGTTTGGGATACATATAGCAACATAAAACCCATGTTTTTCTCATTGTATAAGATAAACTTTTCATAATCTTTTAATTTCATAACAATTTAAAGAAAGTGACCAACTGCTTATTCGACTTTTATTTTCCTCTGTTAATCAGCAAAGTCACCTCTGTTTTAAACTCACTTCAATCTATGATGTGCAATCTGATGAAATTACTTAAAAATCTGCAAAGAACAAAATTCTTACACTAAATCAAATCTATATTGCCACAAGATCTCACAAGACAATATTATGTAATCAAAAGGAAATAGCATTGTAACTGTCCGAAACAAAAAAACAGCAAGATATAACCAAACACAAAATATCAGCTAAGTATTAAACTAACTAAACTATTAAACTAACAGTTAGCTATAAAAATAAGTGACTGATGGAAATACCTGTCCACCTGCACATCTCAGAGATCATCTGACTTCTCAGGGCATTCTGACTTGCCAAAGTAGGAAAAGCAAAGATGAATTCATATCACTAGTGACCGTCTGAAATTATGTGCTTGTTGATGGCTGACAGAGCGATAATGGAACATTGCAAGCATTGATGTTGGCGTGTGCACCTCTGCTTTTCCTGTTGGTTCTTGAATAAACCCAGTGGTGCACCCTGGACACATCGTCAGGTTGTGTTACTGGCGATGTGAATTGATGTCTGCTACGAAGCAGAAAAAGCCTATCCTTTGAAATAATGTTTGACTTAAATGGAACATATTGTTTCACAGAGACAAAAGGTTTTTGTTTCGCGTGCTGGTGATTTTTAATGACATAATTTGAGCTGTTTTCAAATTTCCTAGTGGCGTTTTCCAGAATACATCCTTTATTTCCTTGCAAAAAGTTGTGGGCAAATGTAATATAGTAGTATTACAGTAAATGAACAATGGAGTAAATGCGTACCCTTAAAAAAAGCACCATGTTTTGATTCGTGTGTGTGTGTGTTTTATTTCAGGAGTACTTATAGACCCCAAATGAAAGGAGCTCCAAAAACCATTTGCAGTCGCTTGATAAAGTTATTACACTTTTTTTTTGAGCGGGAATAATCTGGCACACTGGAATAATAGTGTAATAGGAACCACCGACATTGATGTTCATATCATAATGTTGGGCTGGGTTTATTTAAACTTGGTGCCTGTTGCTAATGTCAAGATCTGGTTATCAGCAAATGTTTTGCTGCTGACCTCAGCAAACATGGAACTTTTAATAATTATTGAACCAGCGAGGCTTTGTCATTTTTACACCAATTTACCTTTTGTTGACGATGTTATTCACTCCAGTAACAGGGTTGGGAACCTTGGTTTGATAAGATAAGATATAAGATAAGATAAGATATAAGATAAGATAAGATAAGATTAGATAATGCTTTATTGATCCCCATAGGGGATTTTTTTTGTCACAGCAGCGCAACAATAAAAATATCAATAAATATAAGTATTGATTTAATATGAGAGACAATTAAAAGATAGTCAGAGATATATATAAAAAAAAAAAAGAACAGGCAGCAAGGTGAACAGAAACAGGGACAAAACAGACAACAGAATGAAATAAATAGAAAAATAAATAAATAAATAATAAAATAATAATAATACTAACAATAATAATAATAAACAAATAAACCCCAAGGGTGAGAATAGACAACCGAAACGACAACAACAAGGGCAAGAAAAGAAACAGAGTGACAACAACGATGAGAAAGATAAACAGGATGCAATGGAGTGGCACCAACAGAGATAAGAATAATCAGGAGACTTAGGCCACGATATGTCTGAGCGAGTGAGGTAGTGAGTTCATGGTAGCCCAGATGCACCTCCAACCAGTCAGAGTTGTGTGCTGTCCAGACTGCTGTTACACAGTCTGATGGCCACGGGGACAAAGGACCGTCTGAAACTTTGGCTGTTGGCTGAATGAGCTGCCCATCAGCCACAGCTGGTCAAGTCGGGGGTCGGAAACATTGTCCAAGATAGCTCCCAGTTTGTCCTTCACCGCCGCCACTGCCACTGATTCAAGATGGTCCAGGTTCAGTCCCACCACCGAGCGAGCTTTCCTCACTAGCTTGTTGAGCCTGTTGACCTCTCCAGTCCTGGCACCGCCCCACCGGCACACTTTAGCGAAGAAGAGTGCGCTGGCTACTGTAGACTGGTAGGAGGTCTTGAGGAGCACACTGCAGACACCAAACGACCTCAGTCTCCTCAGGAAGAACATCCTGCTCCAACCCTTTCTGTAGAGGGCATCTGTGCTGTGTGTCCAGTCCAGTTTATTGTGAATGTTAACCCAGAAGTACTTGTAGGAGCCCGCTATCTCCACCTCCTCACCCTGGATGGTGTTTGGTATAAGTCTCCTCCGATTCCTCCTGAAGTCCACTACCCCCGCCTTGGTCTTGGAGAGGTTGAGTGGGAGGTGGTTCAGGTGGCTCCACTGAACAAAACTCGCAATCAGGTCTCTGTACTCCTCAACATCGTCGTCGTTGATGCAACCAATGACGGAAGAGTCATCAGAGAACTTCTGGAGCTGGCAGGAACTGAGTTATGCTGGAAGACGGAGGTGAAGAGGGTGAAAAGGACTGGAGACCGGACAGTACCTTGGGGTTGTGCTGCACGGCGCGGCCTCAGACACACAGCTGTCAACCCTGACATAGTGCAGCCATCCTGTGAGGTGGTCCAGAATCCAGGTCGGGATGTTGGGGTGAAGTTGTGTACTCAGCAGCTTGTCCGAAAGGAAGGTGGGTTGGACGCTATTGAAGGCCCTGAGAAGTCAAAGAAAGTGACTCCCACAGTGCTTCCTGTACCCGCCAGATGGGACAGGGCCCTGTGTGTGAGGAAGATGACTGTTTCCTCCACACCCATGTCATCTTGGATTTATACTCGTGCATGTACGGTATTCCGACATTAACATAACATATATCTTGTTCTTGTTATTGCCCGTTCTTCTGCTGTGCGCACGTACTCCTACGTAGGCACCTCCTCCATCGGCCCTGCAGGAACGGATAAACCCACGGACACAACGTCTCATCCTTAAAGATTATTCTAAACTTCTTACTTCTTACTATTATGCTGTAAGAATTCTTCTAAGTTAACATATTTCTTCAATACCCCACAATTGTATTGTGTCAACCTTAATTTCTGGCTCGGTCTGGCCCCGCTGATGGCAGTGTCGAAAAACCCTCCAGCATCCAGGATGTTGTGCTGATGGAGGGAAAAGACTTATGATGTCCCGTAAATCGAATTGAAATGTGATGGGGGACCCCTTTTTATAATTTAGCTCAATTCCCCCGAAGTACGTTAGACATTGGTCTGTGGGTGCTGGCGGTCCTGATGACCCCCGGTTTCTTCTGGGACTTGTCTTGTTATGGGCTAGGACAGTATCATTCGTTTCTTCCAGTGGTCCGGTGTCTCCGTCTGCTCCTTAATCAAGATATGCGTGACCTGGTGGGAGAGACTTTTAGCCGTGTTATGTAGCTGTTAGATATAGTCCATCATTTCTATTTGTTGTGCTTGCATCGACATGCTATCAGATGGTTACGGGGTTGTCAATGGGAGAGGCAACCTCCTTCCAGTCAGTAGTTCTTGGGGTGAGACACCAAACTGCCCGTGTGGCAGGGACCTCGTGGTCAGTAGGGCAATGCCTCCACGGGTAATGCCTCCACCCATGTCAGTACCAAATTAGCTACAACCTTTCCTGAAGCTGTCCTGTAGCTGCGCCCATTACAGAAAAGAGTGAGACTTGCGTTCGGTAGAAGTGTCCCGCTAAATCCCACTGCCACCCGATTATCCCCTCGTGGCTTTTTCGGCGCGACAATGATGATCTTGGGTCGTACTGACATCCTCTACCATGTTCGCATTCCCTTTTCCAAACTGGGTATTTTACCTCAATAGTATGTTTACGATGGGTATTGTTCTCTTGTTAGATAGCATGAATGCTTGTGAGGTCAGGAAGTCCACCATACCATGATGGGTTTTGACGGTTACGGTGTTTACTTTTGTAATATGTGAGATTTTTGTGTCCGCCTTTGCCACTGCTGTCACGTATCTGGTGCATGTAGGATGCTGCTTCTCAGTGTTATCCAGTTTTAATCTGCGGTAGAGTAACACATGTTGTTTTCCGACTACCCCAGTCTGAAAAAGCAACGCGTTGAGGGCTTTGTTTTTCAGAAACATCCAAGTAAAATGGGAGGGAAGGATCAGGAGAGCAGAGTGGGGCAGCAGAGTGTGGGGTTTGCTTGATAATCGCATTCAACTCCATGGACTTGTCCTCCCTCCGACAGTGTTGGGAGTTGTCCTACCATGTGAGTGACGTCAGAAGGGGAGTAGGGCTGGTAGACTGCTCCACCCCTTTTTCCTATCATTGGGCAATGGAATTGATAGGCAGTGGCGCTTTTGTCTTTGCCATGAGAGCGTGTTGGGTAAGAGTTGGACTTAGCACAATCATAATGGCTGGGTAGGTCTTTGCCGCAAGCACGCCCTATTTCCTTGTCTGCGCCTCCCGCTGATTTGCCACCCGCCTGATGCGCCTTTATCTCTTGTTCCAAATGTTCAAATCCAATACTCAAAGCGGCATGCAGCTGTCTCCGGACAGTCTGCACCGCCTTGTGTAAATCACCAGTGTCAAAACAAACATCAGGCATCTCATCGCGTCCCTCCCCGTCACAATGTTCGTCCGCATCTGACGACCTCGCTCCCCGGGTGGATTGCTCCTCGAGCACCACCGTTGTCCCATTTGTCGGGGAAGCTGATAGTTGAGGGTATAGGCCTTGTCTTTCAGCCGCTGTTGCTAACCTTCTGCCCCCGTTGTATGGCGTCACCGCCGTCGGGACTGTTTTGGGCTCGTCCGAGGCCTGCTGTGCTCCACAGTCGGTGGGCCCTTTTTCCTTACAGTTTTCCGGTACAGCTAACATCAACCTTCCATGCCATATTTCTCTAGTTTTCCATTGTTCAGCTTTTTCGACCTTCACTTTCCATTTTATCAGGCGCATTCGCAGCGTTGCCTTAAAGTAACCTCTCCAAGCCCCCGTCAATCGCTCACCAGCTGTTTCTATCCATTGTGTCACCATGACTGCCGCAATTGGAGTCTCACAGTCTACGCCACTGTCTTCATGATCTTCTACCCATTCCATCACTGATTTTCCTGCCTTGTCCCAATCCTTGGATGGCGCTTCCCTTGTAGCCGCAATGTACGCCTTATGGGCCAACCAATATCCTGTAACGGGATCACTCCCATCCCAACTACGGGGAGGATCTTTCTCCAGCATTATTTTTTCTTTTGGTTTGACCTGATATCTGAACTAAAAGTCTTGCACAGGGACATTCAACGGACCCGGGAGTGCCCTCACACGCCCACGCTCGTAGCCAGACACCCGGGCGAAGCCGCCAAACACACACGGACGCCAACACCCGGTCACACACACACCGTCATCTGCCTGCTTGACACAACAGCACCACCCCGTTCATTCTTGGAGGGCTTCGGACCTCCATCCTTGGGTGCGGATTCGAGGATTATAACGTTCTCTACATCACCCAGTTTGGAGCCTCAAACGAGTGTCTCTGATGAAGCCTTCACAGCCTCCCCTTAACCTGGATCCCTCCTTTTTTTTTTGTCTTTCTTGCTTTCTCTTTATCCTCACGGAACCCGATATTCAGCC
Source organism: Fistularia tabacaria (assembly GCA_901007705.1). Classification (NCBI taxonomy): domain Eukaryota; kingdom Metazoa; phylum Chordata; class Actinopteri; order Syngnathiformes; family Fistulariidae; genus Fistularia; species Fistularia tabacaria. The sequence continues at coordinate 33,532 of CAAKHD010000197.1, read as the reverse complement.
TCCAGTAAACTGAACAGAAAAGTCTCCCAACTTTAACCCCTTTGTGAGGACACTGTTACCAAAACAGGTCAGCTTGTTACCTAAACAAGTCTAACTCTCTTTTCTCTTATTACGCGTTTCTTCTCTTGTCTCTTAAAAAAGAATTTCCCTGACCCATCTGTCAATGCTTTCGGCTGTTGGGATCAATCATTCCCTTTTTAGTACCTCGGATTAGTCAGTGAGAAACCACAGCCAGAATTTAATGAAATATCCAATCTGCAGTATTTATAAAGGTCACTGCTTCCCTTTTCATGCAGCGGCACCTTGATTGTGGTCTCCCCCTCCTTCTCTTTTTCTGTTTTCGGACTTGGAGAATGGCCTACCAACCACAACACCGGATCCCGGACAAGCCCCCACGTTGCTAAGTTTGTACTCGATCAGCCTGTAACAACTCACAGACGAGTTCAATGATCAGGTGAAGGAGGGAAGGACGATCTTTCCGAGTGCAGTCTGAATCAATAGAATTTAAGTCCGTCAGCAAGGATACAGGAGTCCCGCAGCTGGGGGTTCTCTGCCATCCACACACAGGCCGCAGAAGAACCTCGATTGTTATTGCACATTTGATTATAAGGCTTTCAGGGGCGGTTACAGTTGTGATGATTATTGCCATGGCTGTTGTTATCCCCTCCTGACATCATGCGAGCTGGTCGGCATGACCTGTCTTCTTCTTCTCCGGTGTGGGAAACCCCTCCTTGGCTCGCAGGCCTGGCTGGGTCCCGCCTGCTCCGAAGGTGGATTTGTACTCGTGCACGTACTACGACAGTATTCTGAGATCAACATAAACATATATCTTGTTCTTGTGATTGAGCGTTCTTCTGCTGCGCGCACGTTCTCCTACGTAGGCACCTCCTCCATCGGCCCCGCAGGAACGGATAAACCCACGGACACAACGAGTGACGTGAAGGGGGGATGGGGGGTCGGATCCAGGTCGAATCCTAATCTTTGATAAGCCACTTTCTGTCATCCTTCATATTGAGGAGGTCGCCAGAGTCGCCTCTCTCTACCTTGGAAACATCGCTCATATCAGACCTGCCTTGTCCTTATTGAATGCAGAGATCTTAATCCATGCGTTTGTGACATCGCGACCGAATCGTTGGAATGCCCTTTTATGCCAAAGAAAAACGTCCAAGGCTTGCAAATTGTTCAGGATACTGCAGCCTTGGTTCTGAGCAAGTATTTTTGAACACGTTACTCCGACACTGGCCTCACAGTCCAGGGTAGAGCGGACTCTAAGGCATTGCTCCTGACCAATGAAATTTATCTGACTTGTTGAAATCATCTGTGCATGCAGTACATTGTGCTCCCTGGTTTGTTGATTTGTGATGCTCGGTTTTATTGTATTCTTATTGATTTATTCGATTCATTTCACCAAGACAAAAGTAAACCGCATCATCTGTGATTATTTATTGGCATTTATTTGACTCTGAGTTCAGGGAGGGTAGTTCTATTAAAGAATTTGCTGAAATTTCATTGCATTTTGCATTTTTGTTCTGCTAATTTCTTGTCATTTTCATGTGCCTGCTTTGCTTATTTTTATCAACTTTTCCCTTTGGGTTTTCTCCATGGCATTAAAATAATTAAGAAAAACGTGATGGCTTTTCAATTGACCAAAAAACAAACACACTAACTCATTATCCAAAACAAAATGCAAGATATCAATATATTCCCCTGCGAAACTCAAACAATAACATGTCATCTGTCTCGATCCCTCTGCTTTTTTTGTAGGCCATGTTTGAACTTGTCACTTCAGAGGCATCCTACTACAAGAGTTTGGAGATTTTAGAGACCCACTTCCTTCGAAACCCTTTGTTGTTTAACACTCTCAGCCAATCGGATATGCACTTTCTGTTCTCCAACATTGAGGAGGTCATGAAGGCCAGCGAAAGGTAGGAAGACACACCTTTAGAAATGTAAACATAGTAGGCCTATCTTATGACCTTGGATTTCTAAATACTTTTAGGTTCCTGATGGATCTGGAACACCGAATTGAAGAGTCCATTTTGATTTCTGATGTGTGTGACATTGTTCATTGCCATGCTGTCAAACACTTCAGTGTCTTCATCAAGTATGTCATCAATCAGGTTTACCAGGAGAAGAACTACAGACGCATTTTGTGAGTACTTTTATGTTACTGTTAATTATTATTATTATTATTATTATATCACTGTCTTCCTTGAATGAGTTTTCAGACAAGCATTCTTTATATTTATATTATATATATATTATATTTATTTCTATTACATTATAATTATATTTATAATTATCATTAAATTAAATGGTCAGTTAATGAAATAATTATTTTATTTTTTATTAATTCCCAAAAGATGAAGATATGCACAAGGCAATTACCTTTTTGCTAGCCAACAATGTTACCATTTTGTCCCAACTTATTTACACGTGAAACATATCGCAATACTGATGAAAAAAAACAATCTACAATCAATCATTCTTTCATTCATTATCGATACCACTTGTTCCTGCACACAGGGTTGGGGTGTGTGTGCGGGATCTGTTCCAATCCCAACTGCAATTCAGTCGTCATCCTTATGATGGTTATGGCAGCTGGAAACTCACAACCTTGTGTATTTGAACAGCTACTCTAGTATTTTTTGAGGAAGTACTGAATTAGTTGCACCTTTATCATTCTTTCTCAAGCACGGAAGCAAGTGCAGCATAGCAAAGGTGCAATAGAGCATTTAAAAAGCATTTTAATATATGAGTGTGCCACTGCAGCATTTCAGTTGGGAAACCCGTGACATTCAATAATGGCTTTGTTGACAAATACCCTTTGTGGCCGTTTCATTCACACATCAGTACTTTTAAAATAATTTTCAACATTTAGCTTGCACTTGCAATTGAAAAATCATGTAAACAAATTGTGTCGTTTCGTACACATGTTTCGAAACTCAAAATATTTTTTCTTTCTTGTGTATTTTTACTGAGAGTTCCCAGCCGTGTTCTAACAGACTGTTTCATCGCCTAAAAATGACTCCCTTTATTTGTGTCTGTTTATGGTTACATCAGAAGAGGGGACAAAAGCTTCTACTTTAGGATGTCAGCTCTTGTGTTAAAATCCTGTCAGCATTCATCACTCTCATGAAACCCACTACTCAAAGAGTATTTTGAGAAAAATATTTTCGTAACAAAATAAAACACCTTATTCCTTTCAAGCAGAAAAGTGGAACAGTTTGCCTTCAGTTTTGAAAGTGATCTACTAACCAACAATTCTCTTTCTGACCTTTGTGACCTACTTTGAGACGCTAATATAACAATGACAGTACTTTGTCACGCCACTCCCGAAAATATCAAAAAGGAATAAGGACATTTTCCCATTCTTGAATCCAAAATTGATATTATATTGAATCATATTCATGTGAATCAACCATAGGACAGCCATCATTTACTTCTACATGAAGGTGACACGCTTCTGTTGTTCTGCGGAGGGTGGCCATCAATGGAAAAAGCTATTATTAGTTCAGGAAAATGTCAGTGGTGGCTGATGCAAAAAATTTTTGTGTTGTTGTGACATTGTTGTGACTAATATTGATCTAGAATGAGATCATGAATGACTTGCACTGGAGTTACTTCAACTGGAAATAAAATTTGTATTTAATTTCTGTAAGTATTTATTAGCCCCCTTCCTTTTTTTGCAATTTTTTTCTAAGTTTTATTGACATATCCATATTACCCATATTCAAAGCTATCAGAGTTTATATCGACTTACTGCAATCTTTTCACTGGAAAACGCAATGACCCACTCGTTCGTCAGATTACATTCAAGACATGGGAAAAGTAATGAAGTGAGAATGAACAGTGGGAGTCACCGTGCACTATATGTCTGTGAATGTTTTGTGCATGACAGAGGAGAACAGGTTTTTTATTGATCATGGCAAGTGTGTTGTGAAGGGTGTGACTCCCCATGAATAGAATGCCTACTTCCTTCTTCATCAAACACAATTAACTGGTGGAGAGTGAATTCCTCTCACAAACTGCGCACAACAGAAACCATAAAAGAGTTTCAATACGACACTTTGCAGAAACTAAGCTTTTAATCTGAGGAAAAACTCCTGTTTCGGTGTCTTGAGTGCCAGAGGAAATAACTTCTGATGTAACACGTGATTGCTCTACAATCTTAGCTAGGATAGAGCTGCTAACCTCAGAGATAAACTCATTTAATGGCGTTGTGATAGAATGGAATGAGAAGAGCTTTTCTTCATTCCTTGACGGTTGAATTATTGCCTTCAAAGCATTCATTGTATACGGGCATTTATGTATATTTTACGTATGTTCTCAAAATGGCGCTAGTGTTCAGATGCCAAAACAAACATAGAAATGATAGAAATTTCTTAGGGCACCCACATGTGCAGGTGAGACATTCAGGATTTAGAATGTTGTGACACATGTCCTTCGGGATGACAGAAGACTGATGTGTCTCACGATTCATTTCAAGAGAGAAATGTGGGTGATCTGACAGGGACAGCAACAACAGAACATGATCTGTTGAAGTTACGGCTGTGCTTGTCACACCCAGACGCCCTTTTCAGCTGGTAATGATTCTGTCAAGCGCATTATGACTTTTGTGTCACACACACTACATACATAGATTTTATTTTCCGTATGTATGTTTATGCCATGATCAATCCTGAGAAAGTCATCAACACAAGTCACAAGCAGAATTCGTTGGCTGGCTTATTGTCACTTTTTCATTACCGATTTCAAAAGGAATGATAGGATCACGGAGAGCCCTCTACTTTATTTTGTGGTAACTTGTAAAGTGTAAAAAACATGTGGCAGATTGTTGTCATATTTAAATCAACAACCAAATAACAAGCAAAATATAAAAATTGCCCCTTGGATGAAAACAGATTCACCTTTGCCTTCATTTAGGTCAAAACCAAAACATATTTTTCAGCTGGGTTGACATGGCAGCAGTCACATTATGCTAGATCAAACAGGAAATAGTAATTACTTATCAGTGCGTCTCAAACCTTGACTGTTTAATGATTATGGAGGACCACTCCTGAGTCGACTCCTGCATCGTTCACCTGGCAAAGTTGTGATATTAATCTACAATGACCTTCTCAGTTATCCGAAAAATTGATTTCTCGTTTCTGTAGCTTGTAAGTGTGACTTGCAAGCACAAAATTTCAAAGCTGTTTTTTTTTTTTTGTATCAAAAAGGTGCAAGCTATTCTTCATGCTTAGTTTTATAAGTCAGCAGGAATGATAGTTCGACTAATCTCACTTAACATCCAAAAATAGAGAAGTTATATTGCTACATCCGTTCACGGAGATATCTTTGCCAAGTACGTCAGTCTGGGTGCCTTATCCTCACTGCAAATATTATTTACTTCCCAAGCTGTGTTGCCACGGTAACAACACAGTGACTGGCCCACACCCCTGACATGAGAAAAAAGAACCCACACAATGCTTCTTGCAGCAAGATCATAACAAACCAGTATTACACGCCCTGCTGCGGTAAGGTTTTTGATGTAATTGGCACATCTGTTTTTTTAATTTGTGGGCTTTTTGTATATTTTCATTTGTTTTGTTGTTTGTTTTACAGTCCTATTGCTACTTAGAGAGTGCATTACAACAATATTTTACAGGAGATAATGTTCTAATCACACTTACTTTCAGTAAGAAGGTGTGTATATATGTGTACATATGTATATATATACTGTATATATCCTGTTTTTTTTGTTGTTTTTTCTTTTCCCTCTAATGTTGCTGCTGCAACACCCGAATTTCCCCTATGGGGATCAATAAAGTATTATCTTATCTTAAGAGAATGACAGTCATTAAATTTTCTCTAAACAGCAGCTATATATATATATTAGAATGAAGTGTTATATCATTTGGTTGACATTTATTTTAAGCCTAAATCCTCCTTGTTGCCCATTCCAAGTCTCAAAGGAAAGGACACTAGTGTGCAACTAAAAATTAGATGGAAAGCAAACTGAGCTTATGAGGTTTTTAATGCAGTGATAGTTACATTTTTAAATCTTTGTTGTGCTCAGGAACAAGTGACTTGTTTTTTGTCTGTTTTTCTTTGGCACTTGTTTACTTTTACTTTCATCTTTATTTAGTCTATAAAAGCCTCAGATTTACAGCTTTTAATGTTTTGCTGTCCAGGGTTATGATAATAATAATAATAATAATAATAATAATAATAATAATAATAACAATAATAACAATAATAATAATAACAATAATAATAATAGTAATAATAGTAATAATAATGATAATACATCTTATTTAAGGCGCCTTATTAAACACTCAAGGACACTGTACAGACATATACATAAAAATAAATTACAGATCCAAAGAAACAATTAAAATCATAAAAGTGACAATGTGGTTTAAAAAAAAAATGTACATACATATATCCACATATCTACACATGGACCTACACACGTAAATACATACATGAATACATACATAAAATACATCAATAAAACATAAACACACACGCATGTACATGAATAACTAAAAGTGATAGCAGCTGGCATCAGGTGGAATAGGCTGCTTTGGACAGATGTGTTTTGAGTAGTGATTGGAAGTTGGGAAATGAATAGGTGTTCCTGAGTTTGGGTGCAAGTGACTTCAGGAGATGGGGAGCAGAGCACGGAGGAGGTCGAACAGTATTTGGGGGGGCAAGGTTGGGGAGGGTTTTGAATTGAATACGGGATTACCGGAGCCAGTGGAGCTGTTGGAGGACAGGAGTGACGTGATGGAGGCCGGGGGTTCGAGTGATGATACAGGCAGCTGAGTTCTGGACTAGTGGAATTTATGGAGCGATTTGTGAGGGAGGCCGAACAGGAGAGAGTTGCAGTCGTCCAGACGGGAGGTGACGAGGTTGTGGACGAGGACGGCAGCAATGGGGGAGGTGAGAGAGGGGCGGAGACGATTCATGTTTTGTAGCTGGAAGTAGGCAGTGATGTCATTGATGTGGGACCGAAACCAGACTTTTAACCTGGGGGGAGGGTGAGATGGAGGAGGAGAAGCTGTTGGCTTTGGATAGGGTAGATTTAGGGTCACTGAGGAGAACCTCAATTTCGTTACTGTTGAATTTGAGGACGCTTAGGGTGAACCAGGCTTTTATTTTGGAGATGCAATCAGTGAGCGAGGTGGGGGGGTGGGTGAGTGGACGAGGGTTTTGTAGTGAGGTAGAACTGAGTGCTTTCTGCGCAACAGTAGAATTGAATGTTGAATATGCAGAAGATGTTGCCGAGGGGAAGGAGGTAGATGATGAAGAGGAGGGGACCCAGGACAGAGCCCTTGGCCTCACAGGGGAAGGGATGGATTTGAAGGACTTAAGTTGAATGAACTGAGTGCGGCCTGAGAGATAAGACATGAACCAATTTAATGGAGTGCGGGTGATGCCGCTCATCCACAGCCTCTTGAGGAGAGCGGTGTGACAGATGGTATCGAAGGCTGCACTCCGGTAAGGAGAATGACGACGGCAAGGAGTCCACAATCAGCTTCCGTGAGGAGGTCATGGTGATTTTAATGATTTCAGTTCTATGGAGGGGGGCAGAAACCAGACAGGAAATGTTCATACGAGTTACGATGGGACAGGTGAGATTGGAATCGGGAGGCAACCGCTTTTTTCAAGGAATTTTGAAATGAAGGGTCGGTTGGTTTCTGCTGGAGTTGGAGGGGTCGGCGTGTGGTGTGGTGTGGGGTTATTGCAATGTCCATGAGACAGTGTCAAGAGTCATCTTAGCAACATTTCCTTTTCCGTCCCTGTCAGCACAAGTGCTTCTGAAGGAGTCTAACACGGAAGTGGAAGCTATTCGTGAACTTTTAGCATATTTCTTACGATACAGATATATTTCAATGATATTCATTGTGGAAATACAGTCACAGAGAACGTTTTATTAACTACCTCCTCTTTTGTGGTACTCCTTCTTCTCTAACTTCCCTGATAATTGCATTTTTCAAAACAACATGTAAGTCCTGGATAGCATAAGACATAGCACATATAAGGATTTGCTGGTGTACACGTGAAACAGTGGTTGCTATAATACAGACAAATTCAGAGCAAGTGTCCTGTCCACAACGGGATGCAAAAGTTTCTACTTAACGTGGCCGTTCCATGAATAGTAAACGTTAGTCGGACAATCTGTTGATACATATTTCCATTAACAACTAAAAGGTGAGTATGGAACTGTTTTATAATAGTATATTTTGCTTCAATGCCAGGAACTGGTGGTATCCAAATTCATGGGGGAGGGAAAATGAGGAAAAAAAATGATTCAAATTAATGCAATATTAGTGAACGACCACTCTTTGAGGGATGCACAGTGATGTGGTGAGTAGCTTTCCTGTTTCAAAACAAGAAGATTCATGATGGTCGACCGGGGCCGAAACGTGTGGGAGACCTGATTATAAACTGTTTTAAAAAAGGTGTGGCTTTTCAGGAAAAACATTTCAAGAAACGCACACGTAAGATTTAAAGGTTTGCCCGGAGACGTCGATCTGTTTTCTAGTGCTTTAGTTCAGGCTAGTTACATTGATTTGTCATTACCTCCTTTGAGCCCTGCTTGTTGTCATTATGATTCAAACAGGAAGTTACTGTACGACAAACACTTCTTACAAGCTATCACAAATAACAACATCTACATTTTTCAACAAAATCCAAAGCAAGAGATGCTTGTTTCTCTAATTAGGAAGTTTGGATTTTAAAAGATGGTCAGAGGTTTTTCTGAAAGGGTTTGTTCATTGTTTTGTTTTGGGTTTTTTTTGGTTTGTCTGACCTTTCACATTTGGCTGGCATTTGTTGGCAATGCAGAAATACACTCCAACCTTGTCATTGAGCAAACAGAAAAGCCTAAGGGTGCTCCATCAAGATACCTCTCGGCATCTACCGTCGGTGTGACCTTAAGCCACACATGGTTGACGGAAATCTAATGACACAACTGTTTGTTCTGTCTCGCAGTTAACATTTAATGCATGAAGCAGCAAATGATCATGTTTGGAGTTCTCTTGAGACACATTTACCAAGACTGGTACGATGAAATGTTAAAAATGACCTTACGCAGTCCAGTAGCCACAAGTGTATTTGTGCATGCTGTTTCTGTCTCCGCTTAGACGGGCTCCAAAAGCAGCTCTTGCTTTGTGGTGAAGAACCAAGCTGGGAACTTAAACGTGTACTGTCCACCATGTCAGGCCTTCCTCACTCATCAGCTGATATTTCCCACAGATGATTGACAGAGGAGATTTGATGTTGAGATCTTGGTGTCTGTGTTGAGGCAAGCAGCAGTAATAGGCGTGAAAACCTTATCTAATAGTCTGTCAAGTCTGTCATCGCAGCATACCAATACGACCTGAACACTGAGCCTCATTTCAGTGACGTTAATAATTCACTGAGTTCAAGTCCCGAAGCAGCAGACAATTAAATAACCTGAATCAAATGACATTATTAGCCAGCCAGAGAAAAATTGCCTCGAATACATCAAATGCACATCGAGTAAATAAAAAGAGGGATCCTTGATTATACTCTCAAGTGGAAGCTTAAGCAGATAAAAAAAATAGATTTACTATCTTGCAAAGCATAAGAATTATGTTGTCTTCATATGTCTGTCTACACAGGGATGGGAATCAGGCATTTCGTGAAGCCATGGCCACGCTTGAGAACCACCCTTGTGTAAGGGGGTTGTCCTTCACATCGTTCCTCATCCTTCCTTTCCAAAGAATCACAAGGCTCAAGCTGCTTGTACAAGTACGTTGGTCAACTTGAGCAAAAAAAAACCAAAAAAAAAACAAACAGATATGAACGACACTAAAGAGGCAGTAAAATACAGTAAAAAATACATCACACTTTCTGTCTTTTATGCAGAACATCCTGAAGAAAGCTGAGGAAAACTCTGAGAGGGAAGCAAATGCTATAAAAGCACATCAGCAGTTGGAGCAGGTAAGAAAATCACTGAAGATAGAGGCAATGACAGCAAGAAAGAGGGAGTGCGTGAGCGAGAGACAGAGGAAGAGAGAGGGAAGCTCATCCACCAGTATTGTCAAGTGATCAATGGATAATAATAGTAATAATAACAAGAATTAGTATTAGTATTAGTGTTAGTATTAGTGTTAGTATTAGTGTTAGTGTTAGTGTTTGTATTAGTATTAGTATTAGTGTTAGTATTAGTGTAAGTGTTAGTGTTAGTATTAGTGTTAGTATTAGTGTTAGTGTTAGTATTAGTATTAGTATTAGTGTTAGTATTAGTGTTAGTTAGTATTAGTGTTAGTTAGTATTAGTGTTAGAATTAGTGTTAGTATTAGTATTAGTATTAGTGTTAGTATTAGTGTTAGAATTAGTGTTAGTATTAGTATTAGTATTAGTATTAGTATTAGTGTTAGTATTAGTGTTAGTATTAGTGTTAGTATTAGTATTAGTATTAGTGTTAGTATTAGTGTTAGTATTAGTGTTAGTGTTAGTATTAGTATTAGTATTAGTATTAGTATTAGTATTAGTATTAGTATTAGTGTTAGTATTAGTACTAGTATTAGTGTTAGTATTAGTACTAGTATTAGTGTAAGTGTTTGTATGTTTTCCAAGGACTGGTCAGTGTTTCCACTTATCAGTAGATGCATTGCCAGAGCCCCATTGCATACATTGTCCACTAGAAGACACTGCAGCGCCGTGTTTGCTACGATAATCCCAGTTTTGATTGGTCACACGGTCCTAAGAGCTTAACTGAGTCAGAGAGCTTGATAGTTCCGTTCCAATCTCGATTCAGGCTCTCTCTCATTGGATTACGGAATGCATAAAATTCTTGGAGGATTACACGGTCCCATCCAAAAAAGTCAGTTGTTTCCCGAACAACAACCCATGGAACAATAAGGGAATCAAAGGCCTTCTTAACAGAAATAAGAGAGGCTTCATGGCCAAGAACCAGCAGAAGGTCAGGGCTGTCCAGAGGAAGCTGAGGGGGGAAACTGAGAGTGAAAAAAAAAAACTCCAAGGAGAAGGTTGAGGCCAAGATGGAGCAAAACAACACAAAAGAGGTCTGGAGTGAGATGGAGAGGATAACGGGCTGTGGGAAAGTTCCACCTGGAGTCAAAGGTCGTCCAGAATGTGCTGCAGAGCTGAACCCATTCTTCAACAGGTTTGACAAAAGCACAGTGAGCTTTGAATGTGGGCTCTGCTTCCCACCCATCAACAACCCCCCCACCAGCTGCTTCCACAGACTCCTCCCCCTCCCCACCTCCATCCTATCCCCTCGAACACGGACACAACCTCCGCCAGCAGCTTCCACAGCCACACCTCCCCCCATCCAAGCCCCCGGTCACGGCCTCACCTTCAGCACCAGCCAGGTGCTTCTCCAGGCTGAAGCAGGGTCAAGCCAATTTGGCCAGACAACATCAGTGCCAGGGTCCTCAAAGTGTGCGCTGGGCAGCTTGCTGGAGTCTTACAGCACCTCTGCAACCTCTCTCTGAGGTTGTTGAAGGTACCTGACCTCTGTCCGAGCACCAAGAATGGATGTCTGGGAGCTATGAATGACCGGTGGCACTCGCTTCGCATGACTGGAAGTCATTTGAGAGGCTCGTCCTCCAACCTCCAACCTCCAACCTCCGCCACAACTCTTGTTCTTGCCACCTCCAAAAGTTCACTGATGACTCTTAAATAGTTGGATGCATCAAAGATGATGGTGAGGAGCACAGAGGTCTGATGGAGAGTTTTGTTGAGTGGAGCAACCAGAGCCACCTCGAACTCAACATCACCAAGACCAAGGAGGAGGTGGTGGACTACAGGAGGAACCGGAGGAGACCTACACCAATCACCATCCAGGGTGAGGAGGTGGAGATGGTGGATTCATACAAGTACCTCAGGGTCCGCATTCACAAAACTAGACTGGACACGTAACACAGATGCCCTCTACAGAAAGGTCAGAGCAGGATGTTCCTCCTGAGGTCATTTGGTTTCGACAGCGTGCTCCTCAAGACCTTCTACCAGTCTATGGTAGCCAGTGCTTCTTCGCTATAGTGTGCTGGTGGGGAGATGCCAGGACTGGCGAGGTCAACAGGCTCAACAAGCTGGTGAGGAAAGCCTGCTCTGTGGTGGGAATAAACTTGGACAGTCTGGAAATGGAGGCTGAGGGGAGGGCGACAAACTTGGAACAATCCTGGACAATCCTTCTCATCCCCTGCACATCGACCCGTGGCTGATGAGCAGCTCACTCAGCCAATGGATCATCCCACCCCGGTGCAAAGCTGAACGCTTCAGAAGCTCCTTTGTGCCCAGAGCTATCAGACTGGACAACAGCAGTCTGGACAGCACACAACGCTTTCCAGCCAGACTCCCGGCTGTACCAGCTGTCACTCACTCACATCACTTTACTCCAGTCCTCTTGTAGCACTTTATCTATTTCTATCCTTCTACTGTTGTTGTCTCTTTCCTTTTTCATATCTTTATTTATATCTATTGTTATTTTGTTTATTGTTTACGTGTCGTCTGCCCTGTGCTGCTGCGACATCCCAATTTTCCCTATGGTGATCAATAAAGTATTCTCTTCTCTTCTCTTCTCTTCTCTTCTCTTCTCTTCTCTTCTCTTCTCTTCTCTTCTCTTCTCTTCTCTTCTCTTCTCTTCTCTTCTCTTCATCACCAAATATATTCAACACATCAGTCACACGGTACATTTGAAGACTTGTGATTTGATGTATGGCAATAATGCTTTTAAAAGAATTATACAAAATGTTCATCGAGCATTCGTAAAGTATGAGTGTATTTGAAGCTCTATATCAGTGCAAACTACTGAGGTAAACTTAATTTGATCGAGCTCAACAGAGGAGAGGAGATTTGATTTATCTGATTTGCGAAATCCCCCAGATGTCAGAAAGAGTGCAAATTGGTCTGCGAAAAGAGCTCCGAGTACAATGCAGACATGTGAAGGCAGTACACCGACACACTCATTTCCGTGTGACATTAGGTTGACGGTAATTATCGTGTTTCACAATGCAGAACAGGAAAGTTAGATGGCTCGATTGCGTGTCTGAGGTGAGATGTGATTTGGTTCAGAAACAACCTGGTTAGTGGTTTGGGGACGACGCTGAAAGAACACCTGTCACTAGTTATAGATTGACACCTGCTGGTGTTGTGGTTAGTTGCAGCTTTCCCAAGTTGAATTTCTCACAGTTTTTCAAATTAAGACGTTCAAAATAAAGTTGCCGCAAATTAATATCCACTTCAATCTGCCGCAAAACCCATTCATATAGCTATTAGCTGTTTTTGTTTTGATTCTGATTTTGGTTGATTTTTTTTCGTTGTTTGTGTAAATGAAAGAGAAGACAAAACACTGAGGATTGTTCTTTATTGATTTGTTTGTTTGTTTGTATGTTTTAGGAAATGGGCTATCAAATGTGCTTTTTTGAGATGATGTTAAATAAGGGTTATTTGCAAGCCTGTATGACAACGGATGGATGTATAATTAATGAAATATTTGAACATTTTAAAACAGCGGACAGTAAGATATTATCAGTTGTAGTGTTAATATTCGAAATTTGCATGACAGACGATTTGCAAGCTTGCATCTTCGAGTGTAAAGAAAAATTTTGATCGATGTTTAGCAGCCCTTTGATTATAGCTGCCATACTTTCTGAAAAGTGGATGTTCAAATTCAAAAGAGACTGAACACATTTGTGTGTCTTTCAGATCGTGAAAGAGTGCAACGAGGGTGTGCGGAAAATGGGTCGCACTGAGGAGCTTATCAGTATAGAGAAAACGCTGGAGTTTAAATCCAAGGTAAGCAAACCAACAGTCTCACAGTTTCAGTTTGTCTTCAACTTTTTTTTTTTGCCACATATATGAATCATGCACTGCAGAAAATGAGGGGAGTTGTTTTGTTCAGAATGGATCCACATCCTTCAAGTCTGGTTATTGTGGATTAGTGTTTCTGGTTTGATTCCCAAGCTCTCCCCAGCTTGTCAACGTGTTGATGAGCAAGAGGCCGAACCCCAGGCACTATTCAGCTGCTTCCCACTGCAGAGAATGCAAAATGCAGGGAATCATTTCCCCCAAGGGATTATTAAAGTATTCAAAACATTTGAGAAATGTGGCCCCTATTTGGTTCGTTCTCCACGGGTTTTACCCACCGTGGCCTAGTCAGTAGCAAGAGGGTTCAGGAAGAGAGAGAGAGAAAGAGAAAGAGAAAGAGAGACCAACCACAGGTAGATCACAGATAGTGGATGGATGGATGGATGGATGGATAGACAATGAACACAGCAGCACACTTTATTTTTCTGTGTCGGCATATTATGCATGAATTAATGCGTTTTAAACCATTTGTGAGGTGACCGAAATTCGCGAGAGACAACTTATTTTCTCAAAAATGACACTATTGATAGCGAATACTTCTCGGAGGTCTGTATGCATTGTATGCACTGTGGTTGGGTGTCTCTCTTTTTTTTTTTTCCTCTCACTGATACACAGGCTTGACCTTTCTGATAACTTGAGTAAAGAGAATTATAAGAGGACGAATCTGAAAACTGACAGCCTACATTTTATTTTTGGAGATACACAAGCAAGCTGGGACCCCCACGGCCGAAAGGTTGTGGTAAATGACACATCTACCGCTGAGTGATGGCCCTTTTCTAGGTCGGCAAAGGTGGCTTCTTCTACCCTTCCCTCATACTTCCTGTCCTAAAGACGGGGACATCACTGAAATTAAATGAGTCTCCCTTGTAGTTAAGATTGAAAAGGACTCATGAGTCCTGACCTGAGAAGCTGCCTGTCCTGTGTTTGGGAACTATGTCTGATGGGTTCCTTCAGCATACAGAGCTTTGCATTCATGGATGCTGTGCAGTAACCTTCACGATACTGAAAATGGGAGATTTTTTTTAAGTGGAGGTCCAACCGGGGGAAAATATGTCGTCTGGCAAAAATCCAAACGGTAAATATCGGCTGGGATGGTTCAGACGAGTGGATGAGATGCGGTAAGAAGCTGTGTGTTGTCCAAATACCTGTGGAGTTGGACATTATGCTTACGACAGATCACATAAGGGAACTTATTTACTGTCAGGTGCCACTTAGACTGGACTAAGTGAGAGAAAAACACAGCCTGTGCACACTTCTTGCACGCTTGTGATGGAACAACACAGAGGTGAAAACACCACCGCAGATTCCAGGAAACTACAGATGTCATTTTACATGTCATTTCCGTCCAATTTGCTGGTCGACACCTGTAAACCGTCGGATGACATGTAAACCGCAGAACGGCCGGAGGCAATCTGATGGAGTATTGCAATAAAGCTGTGTGTTGAAATGAGAAAAATGACACTTTTCACTCCACGTTTTACTTTGGATAGCTGCAGATAGATATCTCATCCTTTTACAGAGTACATTTGAAACGAAATTGCTTTACTTCTTTAAATAAAAATATGTAATGGTCATTAGACAAGCCTGAAATGTTCCCTTTTCTCCCAGTGAGCTTCAGGGGCATGTTGGGATGTGAGTTTGATTGACAGCAGCTGGCAGACACTACTGTTGCTCCTCAAGGGGAAAAAGCCAGAGTTAATAAGCTTGTCCTGTCGTAGACATATACTTTATTCATGTCATAACACATTTAAGACACACCAGCGGAATGTGATGCTTTATAACATTGATGCACTGCAAAGAAAAGCAGAACTCGCTGATGACATAAAAGGCCAGCTGAGCAGCTCATATTGAAATTTTAGCACATTCTGTGAGTTGTGTACAGACAACTGCCAACCAGCAGAAACAAAAGTGTGGCTAAAGCTTTAAGCAGTGACACCAGAGGGTGTAGATCACAACTTCTCATCACAACGCAACACAAGCCATTCATGAATACTTACGGGAAAACAGCAACCAAAAAAATGTAACTAAGGGACAGTTAAAGTGGTGATTATAACACAACTGAGTGTTGATGGACCCAGAGATTGACCAGTCCATGGTGAACTTGCCTATCGACAGAAAATGAGTTCACGTTGATCATAGTTTTGAAAAAAAAAGGCACTGAGCAGGTAAAATGTGTCATTTTTTTGTGGTTCGATTTAGTCTCGTGCCAATACTTTTTCTAGACTCCTTACAAACGGCGTCAACAGAAAGATGACATATCCAAACCAAAAAAGTTCACGGATGTGTTAAAATGACCAAACATGTCTGCCCTGAATAGAAGGAGTTTCTTTGTCAAGCTGTCCTTGTATTTCTCTACTGAAGCAAGAAATCCTTCGCGTCTCCTTCGAACTGAAGATTCAAGCCCGTGACCAGTAAACTCTATTGGTTGTATCTCTAATTCAAAAGCCAGAGATGCAGTATAACTTAGTTTCCCTCAATAAGGGTGGGCACCCCAGCTTTCCGTTCTAACGCTGCAACCTACAGAGATGAATGTCAAATAATACCTTGTTGAGGACCTCTAATAGTTCTTTCTTTACTGTTTTCCACATCAAGCACAAAAAGACAGCAAAAGAAAGTTTTCGCAAAACCGTTCAACCTCTTATCCTCATGGTCTACCTCTCTGGCATCTGTCATCTGTTGCAGTCTGTTCCCATCATTTCTCACTCGCGCTGGTTGCTTAAGAAGGGTGAGGTGCAGCTAATGTCGGGGCCAAAGAGCACGAGGACAATGCGGAGCCGTAAACTTTACCAGCCAGTCTTCTTGTTCCTTTTTAACAATCTTCTGCTGATCACAAAGCGCGTCTCCAGGTAAGCTTGCTCTCTATGTTTCTACGTTCATGTTGTATTCAAAGCAAAGCATATGAACTGAGTCAGTCTCGATGTCAGTGGGGACAAGTTTCAGGTCCTTGACTCATGCACAAGGGCCATGTTGAGGACTGAAGATCTTGAGGACCAGGGTCAGCTTCTTGCCAATGTTTTTAATTTGAGACTGCTGGAGAACCAAGAGGAACGTCAAGTCAACTACATGCTCAAGACCTCCAGCATGTGAGTAACCAATTTAATGTTATTTAGATGCAGGGCTGAAAATCAATGTGACCGAAAAAAGAATGAAAACAAACTTCCTGTGGATAAGAATCTTATCCATTGGATAAGAAAAGATAGGATCATTTATACTTCATTGATCCCCATAGGAGAAATTCGGGTGTTGCAGCAGCAACGATAGAAAAGAAAAAACAAAAATTTGTTTCCAACTGAAACATTTTTTTGTGGTTTTACATCTTATAGCTTGACTCGCTGCCTGAAATGAAAAACGAGGACGTATTTGCCAGAGGTCCTGTGTCAGTGAGAAAAAAATACTACCAATGTGATTTTGAGATACTCAACATTTTAGTGCTTTCACCAGTCATGAGGAAAAAAAGCAGGAAATAAAAGCTCAAACAAACAAGTAATAAACTATGTTCAGTTACACTTCCTGAAAGGCCACACTTGCTGGAATGAATTGTGATTGTGATTGTTTTTTTTCAAGCCCTGACTTGGTTGTTACATGGTGTCATTCACTGTAAAAATCTCGAGGGTCCTTGACAGTTGTTATTCCTGCAGACACCAAGCTGTTCACCAAAGTCACGATACAGGGATTTTTTTACAGAACAAGCTGACTACTAAAGTAGCACGATCCAAAATTAAAGATGTTTTTTTTTCTTCTTATTAGTTGTGCCTGATAGTCATATGTCTTTGTATTGATTTAAGTACTCCCTGAACACTGGCAATGATTTATTCTATATTTTTAACACCCTATGCATCTGTTTGTGTTTTCTGTCATGAGATAATGACATTTCCTTGAAACTCGTTTTTGAAATTAATCTACCAAATTCATTTCTTTGGACCTCAACTTAATAATGGGGATCATGTAAAATACCAACAAACTCTTAAACAGATGAATACGGTGAGCTTGGATTAATTTTTCTCCCTGCAGATCTGATCGGCAATTTTCCCACTCAACATTCATTTGAAATCCTTTCACAAATTCGGCGTCAGTCATTGGATACTCGTGTCAGGTGGGACGGGGTTTGAATTTTTTTTTTTTTTTTTTCTCCTCCAATGTTGCTGCTGCAACACCCGAATTTCCCCTATGAGGATCAATAAAGTATTATCTTATCTTATTTTAAATAAGTACTGGCCAAAATACTGCAAGAGGAACGAGAACGTGCACGGATCATCAGGCGTAAACGCTCAGTTCATCAACAAACAAAGAATTTGATACATTTTTGTTTTTAGATATTCACCCTTTAGTCCAGCAGCATGCAAATACATTCAACAGTCATCTCGAAGAAACACACGCGGACACGGTTTTCATGATACTGCAGTTTGTACAGAATGACTTATTTTTGAAGTGCACATGAATGCTTTGAAATCTATCAACAGGAGTGACAAGCTGCGATGGATGTGTGCTCTCACGCCCAACCGGCGTACACGTTTCATGTCGACCAGTGCTCACCAGCAAGGTGAGACGTTGTTTGCGTCCACTTTTAGAAATGGTTGAACGAACTAAAAAGTAATTCCTGTGTTCAGCAGACTCTCTGCAGGTGCAGTGTATTCAGTCATACTCCTCTCAGGAGCCGGATGAACTCTCCATCGAGATGGCTGATGTTTTAAATCTCCTGGAGAGAACAGACGACGGTGCGTGGCAGAACAAATCTGCTTTTCTTCTACTGTACATCCCCTTGCGAAGAACATCCCATTCTTATGTCCACTTTCTGTGTCTATTATGTACCAGGGTGGATGATGGGTGAGAGGCTCCACGATGGTGAAAGGGGCTGGTTCCCTAGCCGATTAGTGGAGGAGATCCATAGCAAGGAGGTCCGGGCTCAGAACCTGAGGGAGGCCTTTAGGATCCATCAGGCTCAGGAAGGAGGAGGATCCCTTCAAACTGGAGCAAGGGTTGGTTTTAGGGCAGTGAGGCGTACCCAGAAGGTATTCTCCAACTCCTGGATGGATCAAATGGGTGAGAGCAGTGAAGTGAAGCAGTGAGCACAGCGATAAACAGGATACATGTGATGTTTGATTCCTTTCTATTCCTACTTAACCAGCTGGAGATCCACAGTTTTGGTCATAGTGATGTAAGACAAAGAATCGGAGCACTTGAAACTGATGCTGCTGCATGCCTTGGACCATGCACTGAAGGTGTTTTGTAGGCCCTTGTTCTGTGTTGTGTAGCACATAGAGAAAAGTTGTTTGTTGTGTTTTGAAATGACAAAGACCTGAAACTTTTAATTGCAGTTCAATTCTTGTGACTGTATTGTAAACACATTAGCTGCATGGCCAAGAACTTGATTTAAAATGTGTTCACTCATTTCATTGTTAAGAAAAAAAATCAATTTTTTGAAAAGGCCTTTCAATGCCTTTCATGCTAAATAGAGAGTTTTAATACAGGTAGATCCATGAGATGGAAAATTCATGAATATTTTAAGTCTGACTTTAAATATTCATGCATGAAATCTTAAATTCCCTATCGGGAGTTGAGTGAGAATCTCTGTTCGCAGTGGGCACAAATCAATCTGAAATTTAATATTAAGTAAATGCCGCCAAATTGATCTGCTGTCATTTATTAAGATCCTTATTTTCACAACCTCTGGATCAAATCCAGAGCAGATGATTCAACACTCATATGTTCTCTGTAAAAATTTTACGAAAAACAATGTGCTGCTAAAAATATGCAACAGGTTGACAGGATCTTCAGTTTGCACAGGGCAGGGAATCAATCACAAACTAATTAGCATGTGGCTGGTTATTAAAATAAAACTGATGAAAAATCCTCATTCCTATGTTTAATCATCATGAAGAGCATGAAAATTAATTTCAGTGTTCGCTTAATTCTTGAAAATTGTCAGCACGCTTGTATTAGTTGCATGTATCATGTCATGATAACAAGAAATGTTTATTGCCTCAAGGTGTCAGAATTGACAAAAATTCAATGGGTGCAATTTATGTCATCATATAATTAAAGGCCGTTTTTTTTATGCTAGGGATACATTTTTGAAAAAAAAAAAAAGAAAAAGAAGAAGAAAAGAAAAGAAAAATCATGTCCTGCAATGTTTTATTGGATTTGCATCTGATACATGACAAGTAAACTAGTATGAGACACAGAGCATGGTGTGTCATAGCAGGCTCATCACAGGTGTAAGGGATAAAATGCTCTATGCCATTATTTCGATTTAGGGATAGCCATAATTCCATTTGAAACAGAGCAAATTGTTGGATAAATAGTTTAAATATATATAGATATATATATATATTTCTACATCACCCATGATTTTATCAATTACGTTGGAGGGTTGCTTGGACATTGACCAAAACATTCCTAACCTGTGGGAATGTTTTCCAAAAACAGAACAAGACCATACTTCATGTTTTTAGGTACATGTGTGCAGAAATGCATGACATCTCAGAATTACTGCTGTTTCCCATGATGTTTACAAATGCCTGTCTTGAACGTCTACCCAAACTAACAGAGGCCTCTTTTCTCTGTGAAACAGCTTCCTACAGTGCTTCCTACTTCCAGATATATTTTGTGTCTAATATGACTTTAGAGTGTCATCATCGCAGAACATTCTCTTTGAAGAAACAAACGCATTTGCAGGGGACAGATCCTGTCATACTAAATTTAAGTGGTTACTTTATCGAATGTATCAACACTATGGACTGTGGAACCGCATGATTGTAAAACAGTTGTCTTTACATACTGTATGTGTACAAAAATGCAAATATTCAATGTCATTTTGTAAAATGTAAATTATTGTTGATAAAAAGAAAATATTGATCAGAGATGTGTGTTTGTGTGTGCGTGCGTGCGTGCGTGCGTGCGTGCGTGTGTGTGTGTGTGTGTGTGTGTGTGTGTGTGCGGCATGCTTTTTAAAAAAAACGGTATGTTTCCTATTTGTGAATGAGAGAAAGGCCATTTCTTGTTCAGAAATTTCTCCAGCGCACAAATCAATCACGAGCATCACGTCGAACAGAAGTTTAGCTTCTTGTTATTTTCCTGCAAAGACATTTCACAAAACTGCACTCTTACAGGCACAATGTAATGCAGCTAAATGTAATGGGGAATGAGGAAACAACTAAGATTCATTGAAACTGCCTGTTATTCTTATCAAAGAAAAAAAAGGTGAAATTATCCATGTACGTTTTTGCCGCATCAGTGCAGCTCGGAAGTTCAGGTAAACCTTTATTTCAAATGATGACAGACACTTGATCTGGACTTTTCTGTGTGAATTGTCCTTTACACACATCAAAAGAGTTCATGATTATTTGAGTTTTATTCCAAAAGAATAACACTCACGGGTCACGCGAAGGAATGCAAATCGAGGTTTCCTTCTTATTTCTACTTTAGGAACATATTTAGGCTTTTTAATCATTTTGTGAGCCATGACTGACCCCGTTGATGATCCTCAGGCCCTTCTTTGCCCCCAAAAGATTATGTCTTATATGGATGGTAGTGGAAAATCCTATTATGGAACTTGATTTGCTTAATTTCTTGTTCTGATTGTTATTCAGAACTGAAGAAGCCTCTTGAATGAAAGATTAAATTCCTTTATGACAAAAGTAGGTATATTTTCCACTTTACAATTCATCAATGAGTTCGCATGGTATAAATGACATTTAACCTCCACAAAGAAAACACGGATTGTGCCAGTACCCGAAATTTTGGCAATTGTCTGTTAATGTTATCAGTTTCAAGTCTCCATTGAATTATTTAATGTCATCATTGGCTGCAAGCTTCATTTTTTAAGGAAATGTGGTGGAGGCCTGAATGGCATTTAAGGCCGTTTGACAAAAAAAATAATTCGATGAACCTACTCTCCTCCAAAAAACACTTATGATGTCACAACGTGTAGAAAAGTATCCACAGTTGAGGATCAATGGTCACTGGCTTTTAATCGTAAAAGGGCTTTTACCTGAAGAGATTCGATGCATGTCAGAGCTGCACAGGACTCATGACTTTCACTGTTCCCTGAAATGAGTATTGATTGTTCCTTTGTTGATGTTGATGAGACATTAGCATCAATACTCCATACTCAAAGTGGAAAATTAGCTTAGCGTGCCTCAAAATGATCTCCTTCAATGCTGTACC
Organism: Fistularia tabacaria; assembly: GCA_901007705.1. NCBI lineage: Eukaryota > Metazoa > Chordata > Actinopteri > Syngnathiformes > Fistulariidae > Fistularia > Fistularia tabacaria. The sequence continues at coordinate 11,515 of CAAKHD010000197.1, read as the reverse complement.
GATCAAGGACGTTTCGGGAAAGATATTTTATGGAACTCACAAGATGTTTATGACTATTACTATTTATTATAGTCAGTTAGGGATATGCTGTTTGCTTGCCATTTGTCTGCCATATAATATTTTTGAAGAATAATAATTAGCTCCCAAGTTGTGGAGGTGTCAGGAGGCAGTTCTTCTAATGAGTTCCCAGTGTAAGACATCAGGAGGGGAATAGGAAATCTAGCTAAATCCCCATCCGACCATCATTTACTTTTCAAATTCATGTTTGGTTCCTTTAATTATGACACCAGAGACTGACTGTAAATGCAATTTACGCTCACAGCCATGATGTACTCAGCAAGAACATAATACCCCACTAAAATTAGCATTTTCCTCGTAACATTCTCTCATTATCCATGACACGAATCCCTCCGGCAGGGTCGCAGCTTGGAGCCTTTTCCCAGCTGTCATTGGGCGAGAGTTGGGGTACATCCTAGACTGGTCATCCTGGGTAAATATTTGTCTCGAATTAATCTAATGCATGTTTTTGGACTGTGGGGAGAACATGCAGACTCAACACAGAACGGAACCAGGTATCTTCTTGTTTTGAGGCGAAAGCGCTAACCGCTACGCCACCTTTGCGCCCTGGTATATTACATGTCACTGGCCCAGAGGCTAGGTCGACTTCAGACCAGCTGGCCGTTCATCACAGGGCCGCATATTGAGATCCAGGCAACAAAGAGTCTTCATCTGACCCGTTTACCTTCAACGGGGCTTTGGATTGGAAGAGGAAACCGAAGAAGCCCCATGATGAAATGACGACACTAGTCAAACTCCACAACGGGGAGACCCCAGTCAGAATTGGACCGGGAACCTTCTTGCTGTAACGAGGTAGTACTATTCTATGAAATATTCAGCACAGTAAAGTTTCTTTCTATAAGAAGATCAGACTTTGCAGTTATGCATGATCCGTTCCATTTATTGAGTCGGAGGAGGGACTTCTTGAGTGACGGATGAACATAGAAGGGCAGAAGAAGGGAGAAGAAAGTCCACCACAGAAAGGCCTCAGGTGACCATTTGACTCACACCATGAATAAAATGATTCAGCATATTGTCAAGTATTGTCAGCATAACGTATTCAATTATGAAGTTGACAGAGAATATTCATATCAGCTGATTCGACTGTTTCGTTTGTTTTAATGTTGGGATTTAAACTGAGCAAGATCCATCACCCAACATCTACCAGATAGCACACTGTTAACAGCTGTACAAGCTGAAATGATGACTTCTTTTATGATGTTTGCTGACTTTACACGACATGAATTTGGTGTTTGCTCACTTTACATTCAACATGTTTTGTCGACAAACCAATTGGATTTTAGGATTAACCCCATTTCAATTGTCATTGAAATGTAAGACTACGACCACATATCTCTGGTGTCGCTGGATAAATGAAGACATTTAGCATGCTAACTGTATATATGATTATGGTGACCAGTTAAACTGATGGGATGATTAGCAGTCTTAGAGAGAGGCAATGGTCCAAATGTAAAAGTATGTTTTTCACAAAGTTTCCAACTAAGTCATTCCATTTTGTTCATTGGATGGGCTTCACCTTTCAAACTCATCTTTGCACGGTGCAAAACCATTCGTCTGAATTTATCTCCACATACTGCACCGCGCATTTAGCGTCTCCATACCCGAAGTAGATTTTGCTCTTCGTGCATCTTTGAAGAGGTGCAATTTCTTCCGGTAGCTTGATTTGCTGCAGTTGCTTAAATCATGGCTTCCTGGAATGAAGTTTGGGTCATGGGACCCAAACGTACCAAACATCATCGTTTTGGGCTGCGATGCTTTGTTATTCACAGGGGGGGTTCCTCTGATCTGCACCTGGTCTCAAACCTCAGCCGGGACCCGTCTGGGGCAGTAAGGCTCAGATGTTAAGAGCAGTCAACTTGAAGCTAAAGGCCCCTGGCTGGATTACCAAGGTTGTCGCCGCTTTGTCAAAGTGTCGTTGAGCAAGATACTGAAACAGCTTTCTTCTGTCTGTTTACCTTTAGTGACCCTGCCAGCCAATGACAACTGAGCACTTCGGATCAGAGGGAACACACAAACCTCTCCACCATAACAAGGTGTTGGCTCGATGAGGGGTTTTGCTGGAAAGCCATTTAATTTATATCGTCTCCGGCATCTTTATTCTCCATTGTTTCCTCGGGGTCTTTCTGTCTTTGATGCACCATTTAATTGAATGGGTTTGGCGCCTGGGATCAGGGAAGCCTGCTTGGCCCCCGGGGGCTTCTGATGCCCAGATGATAACCAGTGTGGTGGTGCAAATCAATCTTTCAAAAGTACTTGCAGTACGATGATTTGATTTTATATTTGAGAGTTGAATGAGCCAAAGCTCCACTGTGATAGTTTGAGCTCGGGATTCATTCATCCATTTCTCATTATGAATGGTTAAATGTAATGGCATTTTCAAAATGTATCAAATTTGACACGCTGAGTATTCTGAGCAGCTGTTGCTTAAAACTACGTGCAAAAGCGTCAGTGGAATTAATGGATCAAAAGGCATGAATCAAAGCATTGCTCCCTTGACCTCCAACGTTCACAAGCGTTTAATGATCAACACGTAGAAGCAATGATCTATTGAGTTCTATGAACTATCAAAATTATATACTAACTTCTCATTTTGAAAAGGATCCTAAGCAGTCCCGGCTTGATTTTTCAAAGTTTAATTTTGTTGCCGTGAATTTATAAATGTTCTTAAATTCATATATTATGTGCTCGGACGTCTGGCCACCTCTCTTTTCCCAGTGTCTATTATTTAACCTTGACTTATCCTGACTTTAGTTCACAGAGAAAAATAGACGAGGGATAAGTTTAGATTCAAATAACCCTATGTGAGGGCAACTCCGCTGTGAATTTAATTCTCCAGATGTTATGGAAGGTACATCAAATTTGATGGAGCCTTTGGCAAGCAATTTATATTTATACTGACTTATATAGACTGTTTGTCTATGATTTAAAAAAGGAAATTTATTTGTGATTTTAGCATTGTTTCATTTGGGACACAAGATGATTCAACATTTTAAGTTGAGGTTATGAGGTCATATAAAATATATAAAATGTACATCTGTAACTGTTTTGAAATTATTTTGAAAATTAATCATTATTGCAGCACTATTTTTACCAAAATTGTGATTTTAATAAATGTTGAAAAGTCATAGTAATGAGCAAGGAGTAAGGCAACAATTGAGAAACAATAACTGAGTGAAATTATGACAAAGAACTGTCTACTATTTCATGAACTGATGTTACATACCTCACCTAGCATCATACTAAGCACGCTGCAAAAACATGATTGCATGCAAGAGAACCTTAATTTCATAAATTGAAAACCAGTCCTGGTGTTTGAGCTTTAACTATGCGTTGCATCTCATTATTGCACCTGCGGTTCATTGAAATTGTTATTTGTCTTATCGACTTGGTTATGAAAGACTTTCTTAACTTTAAGTGCAGGATTTCAACCAAAAATTCTCAAACTGCATGACTTTGTAATGTAGACAAATGAAAAGCGTGTCAACGTCGAGTTTAATTTATTTTGTCACATGTTTTTTTGTGAGCAGTGTTCAGACCTCTCGTGATTAATGCCATCATTAAGTCAATCTTTGTACAGTGTCCATTATCAGTCCCGAAAGGGGACAATGCACAAACTATTTGGTACAAAACACAGACTGACAAATAAAAAGGACAGGAATAAATTCTTTTTATGTTCCCCACACTGATGGAATCTGCACTGTGTGCTTTGAACACACAAACAAGTCATGTCTGAAGACGACCCACCTCCTGTCGCTACGCTTCACCCTTTACCTTATTGCCTTATCCGTGCCTCGGTCGCCTATTTCAAGCCACTCCACACGCCAACCAACTCCCTCATCCTGTCCCTGGCTGTGTCTGACCTTCTCTCAGCACTGCTGGTCATGCGGCCTGGAATGGTTTGGTAAGTTGAGCCCTGCTGCTACTTTGTTGACTTCTCCTGTCCAGTCTACATGAGTTCCGATGTCAATGCTGTGCACAGCGTCCATCGGGGATTTGTCTATGATATCAGCTGATCGACGCTACGCTGTTTGCAAATCTCTTTCGTATGCAAGAAAAATAACTGTTAATGGTAATTAATATGTTAATAATGACCCTGCTCTGCTGGACTGTTTCAACTCTCATTGGCTTTTTGGATGATTTTCCTGGCGCTGAACATCTGGGGGATCGAAGAGTTCCACAATAACCACATTCACTGTGAGGGAGGGTGAGTTTGATTTCAGAGTGGACTGTCAAGTACGGTCTCGTCATTTTTTCTCCTTTTTTATTCCAGGAATGATAATGCTCAGCGTTTATCTGAAGGTGTTTCTGGTGGCACAGAGACACTTCTACAGTATCCAGCACACTAGCTGCAAGAACTCAACAAAAGTTTCAAACAGGAACCAGACCACAAAACCACCTTTCTGTCCCTTTGGACACCTTTTTTGTTCGTGATATCATTGATCCCTTTATCAACGACTCAACGCCAGCTGTGTTGTTCGAAACACTGCTGTGGTCAGGTAGCATCTTCAAATCAGACATGTCGGAGACTATACTATTCACAGACTAAACCAGCAGATTCTCAGGAAACAATAGCATTGTTATACAACTGTGAAAGTTTGAACTTTCATTTGTGTTCAAAAAAAAAAGTGGTCACTTTCATCTCCAAACGCGAGCAGCTGAGCCAGATTATTGTCTGCTTGTTTCATGTACATTGTATTTTGACATGAGTATCAAAAGACTACATTATTCTCAAGCGATATCTCCAGTTGTTGTTTTTTTTTGTTAGTTTGATTGTTTTTTCATTGGCCTAAATCGTCATGGAATTAAAAGTGCCGTTTGAGTTCTAAGTCAACTGCAATTAGTTTTATTTTCTGCGGGAGGAAATAAGCCATCAAGAAAGATCAAGCGTTGATAATGATGGAGCAGTCATGCGCTTGATGGAAATTAAAAGTAAAATAGAAGTGCATTTATGATGCAAACCTACACATTAGGGACAAAAGATAAAATAAAAGGTTTGTTTTTATCATGGAAGAGCTTAAATGGCCCACATTGATGTAATACAAAGTAAATTAATGTACATTAAATTGATAAAGAGCTTCTTTATGTTCTGTGATATAATGAGCAAACTAGATCCCAGGAATCTGCATTTCGAACACATTTCTTGGATGTAAATGTATTCAGTACTTCTCTGCAATAACTGTCTCTGGACTCCTCTTTCACTCCTGGATAAATTGCCAAAGAGGAACGCAGAAAATATTCTTCTTCAATGACATGCAGATAAGTCAAATGTACTTGAGGGTTGTTTTTTTTTTCCCACCAAAGAAACGTATCGGTTTCATTTTTATACTTATTTTTGCTTCAAAGACAACAATGAAATGGATATTGAAAAGCTTCATGTTTATTTCATCACATTGTAAACTGCCTGGTATATTTTTTCCTCCTCTTCCATTAGAAAAGATCTCGCAACTTGGTTTGCAAAACTGTAACTTCATGACATGTCCTGCGATGGGACATGGTTTCTCTCTGCTTCAAGATGGTCTCAGAAAGCTCTGCAGGTGCTGGTCTTTGCTAAAGAAGGGCTTTGAACCCGTTCCACAGAGGACTTTGTGACTGAGCACTTCAAAAGGCTGTTACTTCTACATTACCCAAAATTTGCACTGCTCACACATCTCACTTTCAATTGTAACATTGATTCCAGAAAGTTCTCCTGCAATTCTTTGCCTGTTTTTTCAACCATAAATGAGCCGGGTGCTCGCTCCAGACCCACAGACCTTCTTGCACATTTAGATACACAGACATCTTTGAGTGTCACAGTGAGTGGATTGTTGTTTCACCGCTGCTTCTACCGTCACAGCCACGCAAGTCACCCGCTTCAAATTATGTCATCGAGTTCGTGAGCATCACATGTATAACCACGGCCGACATGAAACCAGGATCAGCAGAGAAAGGGATTGAAAAATTGCAGGTTATTTTGGAAAGTATGGAAGAGCAGCATGCAAATTATCATCACATTTTACATGTTTTCATTTGGCAGATAAAACTGCCTCGATCGCAAAATGGTGATTTATTATCACATAGTAGTTGTGGCACTTTATCTGCTCATTCTAGATTGGTTAGAAATCATTATTCATGCGCTGTGTCGTTTTATTTGAGCCTTTGAACACATTGATTATTTTCTTTCTGGTGCCTTTTTTGTTCCTCATCGACTACCCGACTCACTGTTTGCTGCAGCAGTAACTGTTGCCATTCTGTGTGGACTTTGCATGTTCTCCCCGTGTCTGGGTGGCTTTTCTCCGGGTTCTCTGGTTTTACCCCCAAAGTGCAAAAACATACAGCAGATGACCCGCAGTTGCGGAGGATAATAATGCATACTTTATTAATCCCCTTGGGGAAATTCGTTCTTTGCATTTAACCCATCGTGGATGAACCAGGAGCAGTTAGTAGCACTCTTTCTCGGCATGAAGCCATACTGCTGCTCACAAATACTGACTTCTGCTCTCAGTCTAGTTTCCACTGCTCTTTCCCATAACTTCATTGTCTGGCTCATCAACTTTATCCCTCTATAGTTACCGCAATTCTGCAAATCCCCCTTATTCTTGAAAATGGGCACCATCACTCTTCTTCTCCACTCTTCAGGCATCTTCTCTCTCTCTCTCTCTAAGATCCTGTTGAATAATGTAGCCAGAAACTCTACCGCTGCCTCTCCCAGACACTTCCAAACCTCCACAGATATATCATCTGGACCAACTGCCTTTCCATTCTTCATCCTCTTCAGTGCTCTCCTCACTTCACTTTTACTAATCTCTGCTACTTTGTGGTCTACAATAGTCACCTCTTCTACCCTTCTCTGTCTTTCATTTTCCTCATTCATCAGGTCTTCAAAATGCTCTTTCCATCTTCCCATCACTCTTCTAGCATCTGTCAATATATTTCCCTCTCTATCCTTAATCACCCAGACCTGCTGTACATCTTTTGCATTTCTATGTCTCTGTTTTGCCAACCTCCTTACTGTCCAACTGAGCATGCAAGTCATCGTATGCCCGTTGTTTTGCCTTTGTTACCACTATCTTTACCTTACGCTGCATCTCCCTGTACTCCTGTCTGTTCTCTTCAGTCCCCTCAGTGTCCCACTTCTTCTTTGCTACCTGTGGTTCATAGCCACCAACAACATTGAGCATCACACCTTCAATTTCCAATTCCAGAATCATAAGTCTATCTGACATTCTTTTGACCTCCAGAACATTCCTCACAAACTCCTCCTTCAAGATAACTCCCACTCCATTTCTCTTCCTGTCAGTACCATGATAGAACAACTTAAAACCTGCTCCCAGGCTTCTAGCCTTACTACCTTTCCATCTGGTCTCCTGGACACACAGTATATCCACCTTCCTTCTCTTCATCATGTCAACCAACTCTCTACATTTTCCTGTCATTATCGCAACATTCGAAGTCCCTCCTCTCAGTTCCAGACTCTTGCCTTTCCTCTTCTCTCTCTGCTTCCGAACACGCCTTCCTCCTCTCCTTCTTCGACCCACAGTACCCCAATTTCCACTGGTACCCTGTAGATTATCGGCACCAATGGTGGTCGTTGTTAACCCGGGCCTCGACCGATCCGGTATGAAGTTTTGTAGGTTGGATTCCCATATTTGGTTTTGGCAAAAGTTTTACGCCGGATCCCCTTCCTGACGCAACCCTCTGCAATTATCCGGGCTTGGGACCGGCTCAGGGAGACACTGGCCTGTGCCGCCCTGAGGCTTCATTATCGATATAGGAATATTTATGGTATTATGATATATATATGGTATGTGTGTGTGTGTGTATATATTCATTGTCTGTTTTTTAAACTGTAAATGAGACTGGTGCTTGCTCAAGAGTCACAGAACTTATTCAAATTTGGATATGCATACGCCTTTGAGTGTCACAGTCAGTGTATTAATGATTTCACAAGTGCCTCCGCCCACATCGCACTGCAAGTCTATATGGGTATGTATTCTATATAGGTGGATGTGTGTGTGTTTATATATTTGTCTATATCAATATATATGAATATAATATATAAGTGTACTGATTAAATGTGTGTGTGTGTGTGTGTGTGTGTGTGTGTGTGTGTGTGTGTGTGTGTGTGTGTGTGTGTGTGTGTGTGTGTGTGTGTGTGTCTTTGAAGTGTGAGAGAGA